>CAIGRP010111482.1:0-20098 GCA_903798385.1 Fraxinus cuspidata
TTATACCAGATCAGTTTACATGTTGTAGCAAAGCATTTTATTATTTTGTTCTTAATAGGGATGGATGTTTCTTAGGCAGCAATAGTAGAGCTGGATCATCAATAGTGACTTGTGGTTCAATGTTAGGGTAGGGAGTAGCCTTGTAGTTTACTGTCCATTATGTTAAAGGTGATTTCTGGTCGTGGTGGTAGATGCATGGGTTGTTCCGATGGTGTCATTGGCGGACAAAAGAGTTGAAAGTGGTAGTTTATGTGTGGTGTTCTGAAAAAAATTAGGAGGCCATTTGGCATGACTTTTGAAAAGTTTAAAGAGTTTTGAAAACTCGAAAGTTGTTTTTGAATCTGTTTGACTAATATTATAAAAATACTTCTTCTAGTTAGAAGAGTTTTCAGAGAAAGGTAGTCTAATATGACTTCGTCTAAAAGCACTTATAAGAACTCTTATAAAAATTAGTTCCAAATAAAAATTATAGTAACTTCCTACAAGATCTTTTCTACAAGATTTAAAAGCGAAAGCCGTGCCTAACGGGCATTTAACAATGACTAACATTCTAAATCCCTTGTTTGATCCCCTTTTTTTTTCAAAATACATTTTTCTCATTCTTTTTTTAACCACATATTTTCGATAAAATGATGTTACACACAAATTCAAAATGTTTCATTATTTTTTAATCACACATTCTTCATGAATCTACTACAAAATGCATTCTACACCAAAAATGGGGTTCAAACATGCCTTAAAAGTGTTTACACAAAAGGTAAGTTATAATTTCTAAAAGTTATACGCATTTTAATTACACTTGCAATCCTTGTAAAAAAGTTGACATGCCATGTGATGTAATATGATTATTAGACAATTTTGTAATGAATTAAACACACAAACATGGGGTGCAATATGAATATTACACAATTTGTAAGTTACAATTTGAAAATTACAAACACGGAATAAACGAAGTGTATGTTATAATCATTGTAAAGAAATTATATGTACCGTGTTTTGTCAAAAATATTACACACATAAAAATATTACATCGATTGTAATTGCCAGATTTTTCTTCAAGTATCAATTCATGTCGTAATTTTGGAATATTTACCAAAATTCAATATTTTCAATCACCCCTTGTTTCTACCCAACAAAATACCCTTGATTAAAACGATTATTTATATGGTTGATTAAAATAAGGGAAAAATACATAATTATCACCCATTAAATATATACTATAAAACTTGACAAACTTGTGAAATTCATTGAAAAATTAGGTGGTATTAATTAAATAGATAATTAGATAAATTGATGTCACAATAACACATAATATATTATCATAATTACATACTAGTCATAATTACAGCACGTCACAGTCTCAAAGGTGAAAAAAAGTTTAGTCACAAATCATACATTTTTATATGTCACAACTTATTTCTCAATTATCAAATTAATTGGTTATAACTTATTTATCATTTACAAATTATTAAATTAATTGATCATAAATTATCAAATTATTTGGTCATAAATTATTAAATTAATTGGTTACAACTTATTTTTCGATAAAAAATTATCGAATTAACCGATTACAATTATCAAATTAAATGGTCACAAATTACCCTTCATCCCCTCCGCCGCACCCTACCCCTTCAACTACAGCCGCACTATCCAAATTGCCCACTTCAAATCTACAACACACCATCGTTGCCGCCACCAAAATCCCACCCCACATACACCGTACCATCACCACCACTACATTAGCATCACCGCACCACCATTACCCATAGATCACCACCACCTCACATACAGAATACAATCGCACCATTGCAAATCACGCACCACCGTAGATCACCATAGATTCACATCCTTTTTGTGTCTAACCACCACATCGCACACATCGTCCCTACCAACACCACTGCTGCACAAACTATCACCGTACACACCGTCATAAATACAACAACAATGCACCAGTAAGTAGCGACGAACACACCACCACACACATAGCATGACGCACCAAAAAGAAGCGGAGACACAAAGCTCTCGTACACAAAATTAGTGCGATAGGTCATAGAGGTGAAGACACGGATGTTAAAACACTGCTGTCGCAGCACGACTAAGCTTCATCATCTTCTGTCACCTCTTCGTGTCACCTCTTTATTTTGTCATCATTGTCAAAGTTACTATCATTTTTCCCTCCTCGTGATTCGATTGCAACTGTGGTTGGGGTTTGGATTTGAGTAGAAATGGTAATAGACAATTCGTATTGAGGATGAGGAAGAAGAAGATGAAGATGAGGAAGAAGGTGGTGACGGTGGTTTGATTGCAACTATGCTTGGTTTGGGTGGTTCCATTTTTAGTAAAAGTGGTGGTTGACAGTTGGTATTGAGGAAGAAGAGGATAAGGAAGGTAGTGGCAACTGACTTTCGTTGGTTCGGGATTATGGAAATGGTGGAGGCGACATGCATTCATGTTTGGGACAACGGAAAATTTGGGATAAAAGGGGTGGGGTGGGTACACATTATTTTTTAAAGTTAAATCCTTGTACTTGATAATTGAAATGTAAAGATAAAAAGTAAGGTTGTGTGTAATTTTCTCTTAAAATGATTTAAAATGGCCTAATCTAAACTGGGGTCAAACTTAAACCGATTGACCCATACCAAACCGATCAAGATTGTTCAATTTGGGTTGTTTCAGTTGTATGCCCATTTTTGTTTGAGTTGGATTGGTGAAAAAATGAAAAATCTCGATGATGGATTAAATATCAAGTTGATTCAAACCATGCCCATCCGTATTCGTATATTTGTAGCATCTTGAAGAGTTTCTTTTTCCTTTTTCTTGAAAACTCGCAGGCTCATGGAATCGTGATCAAGTGATATAATAGTGAATTAAGTGTCCAACCTACGATGATTGTATGTTTAATCGAGTTAAAGCTATTAATACCCTTCATCGAATATCAATATTGAGTTGTGATTAATCTATGTCTAATTTATCAACTAACTAGAAAGCAAAGTTTTTTTTTTATTAAAGGAATGCGATACCTCAGAGATTTTATTAATGTACCATCACTTGTGGAGGAGAAATACCATGGTTACATGAAAATAATGAAAGCAATAAATGAATAAGTACTATTCCCTTACAATAAAAATAAATGATGGAGAATAAAGCAGTAAATAAGGAAGTACTATTTCCTTTATAATAAGAACTAATGCAAATAAAGACAAAAATAAGAATTGAAAGTAAAAATAAAAATCAAACTCTGGCACTAGGCAATCCATGTCCGTCAACTTGTACTAGTGCCCTAATATGTTGTGGTAGATCAAGTAGTCCATATATCTGATATCGTCTATGATCCCAACCCTCAATAGCAAGAGCATCTGCAACTTGGTTTTCTTCTTTGTAAATGTGAGAAACTTTTTCTCCATCGAAGGATATGATATGTGATACGTCTGAGTATGCCTTGAATAGCCCATGGTCCATCCCTTCTAGTGATACAGTGAATAGCCACTGTAGAATCTGACTCATCCCAAATCCCTGAAAAAACCAAGTCATTGAGCTAGTAAAATCCTATCAAGAATAGCTTGGAGCTCTGCCTCTAATATCAAGCATGGTCCATACGAAGCTGAGAAAGCCCTGATACGGTGTCCCGCGTGATCTCTGACGATGCCTCTCCCACTCTCAAAACCATCATTAATGCATCCATTAATATTGATCTTCACAGATCCGACTGATGGAGTATGCCACCAAACTAGAATAGGGAAAATGGGGAAGGGGGTTCATAAAAATGCCAAATATGGGTGCAAGTGTTAAATCCCCTAGCCAATGCAACACTCGAAACAGTCTTCCCATATAAAGGAAAGAGATCATGCGATAGACTTTCTAAATGATACGTCTGGCTACTATGTGAATCTCCCTATGCTTCGCATCATTTCTCGCAGTCCATAGATACCAAAATATCAGCAGGGAATGATAATGCGAATGTGACCACAACGAATATAATGTATAGAATACCTCAATCTCTGGAATCTCTGTCTGGCTCTCTTTCCTGAACTCATAGGTATCTGAAAAATATCCCCAAAATGATGTCATACCTGATTGGAGATGCTACTGCCAGTGAAAATATGATTGACAGTCTCAATCTTGGAACAACATTGACAGCGAGAAGCTAACTAGCATCCAATCCTCCCCTGAATAACCACATCTATTGGAATGATGTCTTTCTATATTCTCCAACAGAAGAATGAGATAGTGACGGGAAAAATGGAGTTCTACAGTAATCGGTACAAATCCTATGACCTGCCATACTAACTTGGTAGCGAAGCTACCGTCCGATATATTTTGTCAAACAATTCAATCTGGGGCATCTGTACATAAAGGTATAGGCCCTATTCACTCTGACATAAGAGGAGGGAAAACCAATAATAAATGTCGAATATCCCACCAAGTATTATCAAAGAAATCCTGCACCCTTTTAGTTGTGTGCTGCCGTGTGAGAATAGGGATGCCAACATGGTCTCACCCATCCAACAATCATGTCAAAACAAAATCTGACATGCTCCAAAGTTCCATGCAATATATGACTTTGTTTGAGGCCCAACTAATTTCAGCCTCTTCCAGTTAGGAGAAGTTGAGTAGAAAAATGTTGCAAATAAAGGATGTGTCCCCGTACAATACTTGCCCCGTAAGAACTGGGCCCAAAGAGATCTTTGAGAATGAAACAACCACCAGATCTTCATGGAGAATATGTCCACCACATCCTGTAATCTTCTAAAGCCAAGACCACTCTCATCAGTAAGAAGACAAATCTCCTTCCAGCTCTGCTAATGTAAACGTCGTGTCTGTTCTTTGGAATCCCACAGGAATCGCAGAAAGATGCTCTCAAGTTTCTTCAGGATAGCTTTAGGGGGCTGCATGATCTGAAGAATGTGTAATGACATGGAAGAGAGCGATGACCTCAGCATAGTAATACAATCCCCATATGATGAAAGTCGTGAAGCCCAACCTGAGATCATGTCCCTGACTTTCTGGATAAGGTCATGAATCCGCTCTTGTCCCTGTTCACCAACTAACCAGAAACCCTATCATAATGCTCCAGACAACACTGTTTCTGGCCGTTGGCGAATATGATCATATCATCAGCAAATGAAAGGTGTGAGACAAGATTACTATCTCCATGTCGATAACACATACTGGGATACTCATGAAACCTTTGAGTGAGCATGCGTGAGAAGTAATCTGTAGTTATGATGAACAAGGATGGCGAGATAAGATCTCCCTATCTGAGCCCTCGTGAGGACGGAAAAAACCATAGGGTGGCAATTTAGGAGTACAGAAAACAACACTCCAAGATGCACCGCCTAATCCTATTGATCTAAATCTGATCAAATCCAAATGCCTCTAATACAGAATAAATAAAGCTCCAATCTATGCAATCAGATGCTTTAGCCATGTCTAGCTTCAGCATAGGATTATTCCCTAGTATTCTATCATCCAAAGTATAGAGAAGCTTCTGAACCAATAGAACATTGTCCCCAATCACGCGACCTTGAATGAACCCACTCTGTTGAGAAGAGATAATGTGTGGTAATAGTGTACTCAATCTAGTGTTCAAAAGCTTAGTAATAAGCTTATTGAATACTATACATAAACGGATAAGTCTGAAGTCAGTCCATGTACAAGCACCATCCCTCTTATGGAGCAATACTATAGTAGTAGCAGCAAAACCCTGTGGAAGATGGCCGCTATTAAAGAAGTCCAAAACTACCATGTATACATCATCTTGATTAATGTCCCAACAATATTGGAAGAATAGGGATGAGAATCCATCCGACCGACAATACCATCAGCATCTATACTAAACACCATCTCCCGTATCTCTTGAATCAAAGGGAGGTAGTTTAGTGCCAAACTATCATTCTCCGTCAAAACCATGTGGATGATATTAGAATGAATGGGAGTCCAACGGTTTTGTAGGAGTAGATAGAAGATTATGATAGAATCCAATAGTTGAAGTCTGAATGTCAGTAGGAGTACCTAAGACTTTCGTGCCTGGATTTTGATGGACATAATACGTGATTTGATCCAACACCCCTGAACCGTCGCACGGAAATAACAAGTATTGCAATATCCTTCACATACCTTACGTGAATCAGCCTTTTACTTCCAAAAATCCTCCTCAATAGATAAGGTCAAGTTCAAAACTACATGGGCATGATGTAATAGGTCACATTGCTCCGATGTGGGGTCTGTATCATAAACTGTCTCAGTCTCATCCATCCTATCCTCAACATCTCACACCCGTTGATAAACATCTCCAAACATATGTCGATTCCACTAACGCAATCTTTCAGCCTAAAGAACTTCTCCCAAAGAGCAGCCATTCCCATAAGATGAGTAGGGAGCGACCACTTCTGAGCGACAAATGATGAAAAATTATGATGTTTGGTCCAAACGTTGAGAAATCTGAAAGGTCTAGGCCCCAAATCATAATCAAGATTGTGGCTCGTTAAGAAGACCAATCTTGAAATCATTGTGCTCAATTTTTTTTAGTTTTAATTAGACCGAATTGCTTGTTGGAACTTAATGGGCTCTAATATCATGTTAAGAATTTGGGTTCCATCTTAAAAGGTCAACCTTACTAAGAGGAATAGCACAAACCCTTATAAATTGATCTATATTTTCATCTTTATTCGATGTGGAATTTCATCCCTTAACATGCACCCTCAAGATGGTGGCTCGTTTGAACAAACCAATCTTGAAATTCGTTTGCTAAATTTTTTGAGTCTTAATTGGATCGAATTACTTGTTGGAGCTTAATGGTCTCTGATACCATGTTAAGATTTAGGGTTCCATCTTAAAAGGTCAACATTATTAAGAGGAGTAGATTATGTCATTGGTGGCAATCCTTGCCCACCTCCGAGTGATCCCTCCACTACCAATCCACAGAAAACCTACCCTCATCTTCACTCGGTCAAAATACAGGCACCAGCTACATTTTCCCCGTCTAAGACAATTGTGCCACTTATCACTCTGCCATCTCTCCTAGAACAACCACCCATGACAACAAGAGATAAGACCATTTTTGCATCATCTTGAGGTAACTGTTATGATTTATCTTCTTCTAATTTTCGAGATATGCAATCCCTAAATTCATGCCCTAATTTTTCTCAATCACATGAACCCTTACCCTCTCACTCAAATTCACAGACCACTCACGCCTCAGAAAACACGATTGCTAAAAATGAACACCAAATTGACCTTGCTCTGCCTCCTTCTCACCGAACCCACACAATGACCACTCAGTCCATGAATAACATTCATAAACCCAAACAATTCATTTATGTAGCCAAACACTCACTCCCACCAACCATTGAACCAACCAGTATGGGTCAAGCAGTGAACCTCACTAGAGACAAGCTATGTAAAATGAACATACCGCACTCATGCGCCATGGTACATGGAAACTTGTGTTCCTACCCAAAAATTGGAATCAAGTTGGGTACAAATGGGTATTTCGTGTGAAACGAAAATCAGATGGGTCAGTTGATCGCTTTAAAGCGAGGTTTATTGCAAAAGGCTTTAATAAATGAGATGGGGTAGATTACAAAGAAATTTTCAACCTGATTGTGAAATCGGCTACAATTAGAACTGTCTTGAAAGTGGTTGTAGTGCAGGGGTGGTTCTTAAGACAGTTAGATGTCAACGATGCATTTTTACATGGTGAACTGACTGAGACAGTGTATATGATACAACTGTCGGGATTTAAAGATGTCACCAAGCCAACTCATGTGTGCATGTTACGTTAGGCTATTTATGGTCTTAAACAGTCCCCCAAGAGCTTGGTATTTAGCTCTTAAATTGGCCATGATGGACCTTGGGTTTCAAAATTCAAAAGTTGACTAATCTCTTTTTATATATAGTCAGAATTCTGTTATATGCTATTTATTAGTATATGTAGATGATTTGGTTATTACTGGAAATAACACATGCTTTGTGTCTGAGATTGTTGCACAACCTGGCAATCAGTTTTCTTTGCAGGACATGGGACAGCTCCATTACTTTTTGGGAATGGAGGTTATTTCAACAAAATATGGAATTTTTTTATCTCAACACAAGTACATTCGAGACCAACTATCCAAAACCAATATGATTGGTGCTAAAGATATCTCAACACCATTGTCAACCAGCACACCCCTCAAATTATATGATGGCGCCTCATCTACCATTTGTATAGATTTTAGAAATATCATTGGTTCAGTCCATAATGGCCAATTTAAGAGCTGAATACCAAGCTCTTGGGGCCTGTTTAAGGCCATAAATAGCCTTATGTAACCTGTACACATGATTTGGCTTGGTGACATCTTTGAATCCCGGCAATTGTATCATATACACTGTCTAAGTCAGTTCACCATGCAAAAATGCATTGTTTACATCTAACTGTCTTAAGAACTACCCCTGCATTACAACCACTATCAAGACGGTTTTGATAGTAGCCGGTTTCACATTCGGGCAGAACGTTTCCTTGTAATCTATCCCTTCCTCTCATGAGAATTCAATCCCAACCTCTGAAAACACCCACCATCTGATCTACACTCCACCATCCTCAATAGATAACCCCCCTCATTGCACTCAATATCTCTGTTCAAACAAATGAAAAACTTACACCCTCAACCTTTCCTCAATGGCGCGCCCAGTTTGAAGCCCTCCTAATTGGATGTTATCTACATGACTATGTCACCGGTGACAATCCTTGCCCACCTCCAAGTGATCAAGAATTGGGGTTTCATCTTAAAAGATTAACATTGTTAAGAGTAATAGCCCAAATTTTTATAAATTGATTTATGTTTTCATCTTTATTTGATGTGAAATTTTATCCCTTAACATGTCCCTGCAGGATGGTGGGTCGTTTGAGCAGACCAATCATGAAATCCCTATACTTAATTTTTTTGAGTTTTAATCGAATCAATTACTCGTTGGAGTTTAATGGGCTCTGATACCATATTAAGAATTTAGGTTCCATCTTAAAAGGTCAATCTTGTTAAGAGAAGTAGCACAAACTCTTATAAATTGGTCTATATTTTCATCTTTATTCGATGAAGGATTTTATCCATTAACACAATTTTTTTTAGTCTTAATTGAATTGAATTGCTCGTTGGAGCTTAACGGACTCTGATACTACGTTAAGATTTTGGGTTATATCTTAAAATTTCAACCTCATTAAGAGGAGTAGTCCAAATTCTTATAAATTGATCTACGTTTTCATCTTTATTCGATTTGAAATTTTATCCCTTAACATGCTAGTTATCAAATTTGTAAGATGTATTGCGAAAATGTAGAATCCCCCATGTTATTCCATTTTTAGTCCAACAACTAAAGCGACACATTGTTATCACGCGAGTTAGTTAATGTTCATAATTTATTTAAAAACTTCTCTCGATAGTGATTAAATATAATACTATACGTGACCTTCATATATCTCTAAAAGATATGAACATGCAAGAAAGCATTAAATGTGCTAGAACATCTATAGAAACCATGTAAAGTATAGAGGTATACCTCTATCTTTTATCGAACCTCACGATGCTTATTAATACGTGCTAATTATCCTATTATCTCTCTCGATAACGATAAAAGCCACAAACAATTCAACTTGTGGTCAATTAATTGAAAAACAAGTGAAATCATAATAAACATATAAGCATTCAAACAACTTATTGTTAAAACCAAAAATCTCGTAAAAATGGTGAATCTAATCTTCAAAAAGTAAAAAACCTAGCCTCTCATGTTGAAATCACAAGCAATCATTCTAAATTTAATAAACATCACCCGAAAATTGAATAAGTGAGAAGAAATCTTGAATTCTTGAATGACTTCGATGGATTCTTGATATCTCTTGAATTGTCCTCCCAATCCTTGTGCCAATCTTCCGATGTGAATTCTACTTGATAATAATCTTGCAATCTCACAATTGAAACCTCTCACAAATATGAATTTCCCCTCTTCTTTCAATGGATTTCTCAAAAATTCTCGATGTTATTAAGTTGTTTTTCACGTGAAAGAAACTTCCCTGGTGTAGGAGACATTCTGGTATTTATATGGCTTGAGTCTAGGTCAAAATTATCGCCCAAAATCTTGCCAAGTTGAGTTATAATGAAACTTGAGATTTGGCCAAATTTTACAGTGTTCTAAAAAGCGTAAAGTGTGGCTAGGCGCGGAGGTCAAGCTTCAAGCTTTACAAGCCTAGGCGAAGCTTAGGCGCAAAAACATGTTTTTTATTTTTAATTTTATTTTAATTTTTAATCATTGTAAAAAAAACAATAATTCAAATAAATTAAATAATACATACCAAACATCTAAAATCATAAAATACTGCATTTACTTAATAATTCCAACATAAAGATAAGTTTCAAAATCATAATTACAAATCGTAGATAACTTAAATCTTATATAATCTAACTCTTTATCGGACTACAATTCAATATCTTCTTCTGTGGATTTTATTTATAAAAAAAAAAAAAAGAATTGGACCCACTTAAAATTTGGGCCTAAGGTAGAGACGCGCCTATGAACGCCTAGGCGAGCATTAAGTAGTCAACATTGTCATTGACCGCTTAATTTTTGCCAGCCTAGGCGCGCCTAGGCGAGCATNAATTCAATATCTTCTTCTGTGGATTTTATTTATAAAAAAAAAAAAAAGAATTGGACCCACTTAAAATTTGGGCCTAAGGTAGAGACGCGCCTATGAACGCCTAGGCGAGCATTAAGTAGTCAACATTGTCATTGACCGCTTAATTTTTGCCAGCCTAGGCGCGCCTAGGCGAGCATTAAGGGGTCAACATTGTCGTTGACCGCTTAATTCTCGCTTAGGCTCAAAGCAAAGCGTTTTCATCACGCTTCGCGTCTAGGCGCGCTTTTTAGAGCACTTAAATTTTATAACCATGCGACAACATAGTTTAAAGTGATGCAACCACATAGTTCAACCTTTGAACTTCAAATTTTTCCTTGTTTGGAGAGATGCAACTGAACACCTTTTGAACTATGCTACCACATAGTTTAGTCATCTTTTCATTTTGTGCACTTTGGTCTTGAACTTCTATGCAACGTCTTTTCCTTCCTTTTAGCCTATGTTTTAGCTGTCCTAGCTTCTAAGTGCATCCAATTGAACCGCTAGCATCTTCACTCTCTGATTCATGGTCCGATTTAACTATTGGATTGTTGTAACTTGGTCCACATCTTTTTGATTTCACTTTTTTCTGAATTTTCCCTTTGTTTCTTCCAATTTCTTGTTCAAAAATTGAGTTTTACCGATTTAATACAAAATACAACAATTTAAGATATATTTCATAAAAAAAAACAACTAAATATCGCTATTTTAAGCTCTGAATAAGTGTATAAAATGCACTTATCAACCCTTCTTTTAAAATGAGATTTGAACTAGGTTATAGACCTAGTAAAGTTTCGATATAACTACTTGAACTAGACATTGATCTCATCTTGAATAGTTAATAGAAAAAAAATCAATAATAAAAAAAAGAAAAAAAAAAAAAAAGAGAAAATTCAAAAATAGGACAAATCTCGAGTTCCAAACCGTGTCACCTCTCCCACCAAACTCCACCCTTTGTTGCTTCCCTCTGGAACCTACCACCTCGTTGTCCCAATGGCCTCTACATTTTCCTTGTTTTTCCTTACGTGATACCAAAAGGGCTTGTGCAGTCCAAGCCTAGGACAAGTCACCCCTAAACATAAATAAGTTTGATTCAGTTTACAAGTTGATCTAACATAAAAAGGAGCCAAAGCTTGGTATAATTCACAAATACGTTTACAAGAGCATTCATTTTTTACTATGATTACTTTTAAATCATATTAAATTGTCAAAACAAAATAATAATAATAATAATAATAATAATAATAATAATAATAATAATAATAATGGATTAGGACAGGCTCAAACCACTATATTGGCGAGATCAACAAGTTGGTCCTCAAATTTGGAAGGCAATCTTGATTAGGCTCAAATTAAATTCTTAGATGGCTCAATTTCAACTGACCCATCCATGTTGGCACCCCTACTCTCCATGATGAACATATGTAAGAGTAGGAGCGATAGGGAATTTAAATTATTGTTTTTATTTCTTTTTCATTTTCTTATAAATTAAAAATATGGGTATAGGAAATTTGGTTTTATAAACTATTGTTTATAAACTATTGTTTTTCTTTCTTTTTTATTTTGTATGAAATAAAAGTAAGAGTAGAAATCTCATATTAATTAGGATAATACCATAGTCCCTAAGTAATGATATCTATCTCATCACTAGATTAGTGAGATTACTACCAACTAATGTCAATTAATTGCCACCTGAACTGCTAATCAACATTCTAGATAAATAACATTATTTGGAGTCTCAAGATACCCATGCTTCAAACCTATCATTTATTGTACTCGAGTCTTTTAATTCATTTCAACTGTCAAAACAATGGTATTCATGTCCTTATTTTTAAAACTGTAGCAACCATTTTTCCCAACTAATAACAAATGATTATTTGAACATTAAATCACCACAAGATATTCACATAGGTAGGATTGGAAGGGTAAAATGTTCAAAAATATTTCTTATAGGCTAAATAATTTAAACTTTCATTTAAAAATTCAAATACAAAAAAAATTCCTAGTGTTAAGCCTACCCCGACATCGCGTGGTGTGAAGTGGTCAGTTTTCTATTAGTAGAAGACGTGTCACAATTTAAAATTTTTGGAAATATGAGTGCGATAAACAGTAGGTTGAAGGCATGAGTGCCACCCTTGTAAAAAACATTGAAGGGTAAATATTATAATAATAATAATAATAATAATAATAATAATAATAATAATAATATATTGACATGTTTGCACAAATTCGAGAACCACCACGTATATTAGATTCTCTTGCAAAACACAAGTACAATCAATTTTCTAAAAGTTCACCTACGCGGCGCTTAGGCTCGAAATTCGAGAAAAACGTCTCGCTTCGTGCCTAATCCTTTTTTTTTTTTCAATTTCTAAATGACTGAATTTTTTCCTTTCACTTTTTCGTCGTCCATAAGCGAATTTTATTAGTTTTTATTTTTATTTTTATCCCTTTTTAAAAAGTCTTTTATTTGACTTTAACTTATTAATTTTTTTTATTTTAAAAAAGCTTTTCATTTGACTTTAATTTCAAATTTTCAAAAGATTTTATCTATACAAAAGTTAAAATGACTTTATCTAAATAAGTGTTTTGAAAATCGGATTGGACCAACTGGTTCAATTGGAAAAATCGGGAATCAGCTTGAAATCCAGTCCAGTCACATGGGTAAAACCGGATGAAAAAAAATCGGTGTAAAATCTGATAACTGTCCAGTTTAATCGGGAAATCGGTGACCGGTTTCAGTTTTTACAATTCATTGGGTCAAGCTTTTTGAAAGAAAAAAATTATGAGTAGCTAGATGAATACAAGAAATCTTTGTCCTTGCCGTATATTGTGTCATCCCTACCATATCTCCAATTGTTCAAAAGTCACTGTAAATCTAAAACTTATTGCAGTGAAAAAAAAAGTAGAAAACACACACTAAAATTTATGTTGAGACTTGAGACTTGGGACATGTATTTGTATATAAGTATGTGTGTGTGTATATATACACATATATACATACATATATATCTATATATATTGGGCCAGCTTGTTATTAACAAGTTATAGAAGCTTTGGGCCTTTTAACCCACTTATATTTCACTTATGCTCATTTGTAGAATATATTTGTAAATATATCTATTTCTAAAAAAAAATTAAATTATCTGGTGGAACCCGATTCAACCTCGTTTCGACCCTTTGACCTTTCTCTTTTCCAAGTTGATACCCGGTCCGATTTTTAAAACACTGATCTAAATAGTTAAATAAGATTTAAGTTATGGTGCATCTATATTATTATGTAATTGAGACACGTTATTTTGTTGCAAATCCCAAAAATATGCATGAAGTTCCTATAAAATTATTAAGCAGGATTTGTTAGTCGAAAATTGAAATTATGAAAAATATTCTAATTTTTGCATCTCGAAAACTTGAAAATTGTGTAATTGGTTAATGGTGAGAATTATTAAGTAAATATAATATTTTATAATTTTAGATATTTGATGTGTCTACACTTCAAATATCGAGAGGTTTCAGATGATGTTATTAGACTGTGATTGTTTTCACATACTCTACGTGATAAAGAGCTTGAATCGTTGGGCTCACAACCTATTGCTAGCATCACCACCTGGAATGACTTGGCTTAAAAATTTTGTACCAAATTCTAACCACCGGCAAAAATAGCAAAGTTGAAACATGACATATCCATATTTCGGCAAGGAGAAACTGAATCCTTTGACGAGGCTTGTAACAGATTCAAGAACAAGTTTTGAAAGTGTCCTCATCACGGCATCATGAAAGGGCTCCAAGTCTTATACTTTTATGCAAGTCTACTCCCATCTTACAAGAGTATGGTGGGCTCATCATCCAATGGCTTCTTATCTACAAAGGCAATCGGTGAAGCTTTGGAGCTGTTTGAGAGTGTGGCTACTACTACAGTCATGTGGGCCACAGAACGGGTTGTTTAAAACAAGGGGACATGAGTGTATGAGCTGGATACTTATATGGTATTGCCTGCGAAAATTGACTCTTTGGTTCATAAGGTTGAGAGAATGTTACAATCAGCCAATGCAGTATAGGCCAAGAGGGCAAGTTATGAAAAATACGGGGTAGATCATATTATAGCAGACTGTCCAATTCTTGCTCAAAATATTGAACACGTGGAATATGTATAAGGGGGTCAGCACCAACAAAATAATCTGCATTTTGACACTTACAACCCTGGTTGGAAGAAGCATCCAAATTATTCTTAGAGTAATCAAAATCCTACTACATCGTAGGGTTATCAATATCAGCAACCCAATAAGTGAGTTCTTTTGGATGAGACATTTACCAAATATATGGAAAAGACAGAGTACTACATAGATGCAACCAATCAATTCATGAGAAGAACTGAGACAATCCTTCAAAATCAGAGTGTTACAATCAAGAACCTAGAAACTCAAATGAGATAGATGGCACTGCTATATTAAGCAAAGCACTTGGCACATTTCCAAACAATATTGAGACAATTTTTAAAGAGCAGGTAATGGCCATAACTGTTTTAGATAATGAAATAATTGAGGATCCGCCTATGAAAGTACAAAAGAAGAAGCTCAAAGAACAGTTTACAAAATTCTTAGACATCTTTAGAAAGCTTCATGTCAATATCCCATTACTTGAAGCCACGTCTCAAGTACCAATCTATGCAAAGTTTCTGAAGGAGATGCTATCGAAGAAAAAGAAAGCTCAATGAATTTGAGACCATCATGTTAAATGAGGAGTGCAGTGCTATCTTACAATACAAATTAACTCCTAAACTAAAGGATCTAGGGAGTCCCAAAATACCTTGCTCAATAGAAAATAATCATACTTTTAATACTTTATGTGATTCGGGAGCAAGTATAAATCTAATGCCTCTTTTTGTTTACAAGAAAGTGGTTTAGGAGAGCTAAAAGATACTACAATCTTCCTTCAATTGGCTGACCAATCAATCCAGTACCTTCGAGGAGTAGTTGAGAACGTGTTCATTAAAGTGGGCAATTTCATATTTCCAACAGACATCTTTGTCCTAAACATAGAAAAATATTGGGATGTATAAGTGATCTTAGGTCAATCGTTCTTATTCACGAGTCGGGCCATTATGGATTTCGAAGCAGACGAGCTAACCATTGAGGGTAGATAATGAGAGAGAAAAAATTCAGATTTATGCAACTGTCAAAAAACCATCTTATAATGAGAAAACCAAAAAGTTAAAGAGGAAGAAGTATAGGATTATACAAAGTGCCTACATGGAAAATGAATAGGTGGAATCATTGGAAACCTCAAGAATGAAGAATAAGCTTTTCAAGTTTGGAGGATCAAGAAGGGGGTTGGCAACGCTGAACATAGTATTAATTGCTTTGCCGCTGTAGTTCGACTTGAACCACCATGAGTAATGTTTGATCAAAATTTGGCTTGAGGCTATAAATCAAGAACTTAATGAGAAGTAATATATCCTTCTAATTTTTGACTCTTTAATTGAAGTTATTGCATTACATATAGATGGGATAAGTAGTTGATGGTGTTTGAATTATGTTTTTATTGAGTCTGGATTATAATTTTTTACTGGTTGTTGCTAATATAACTTATAATTTTATTTGCAGAAAAAATTGGCACAAAGGAAGAGAGAAAGAACAAAGGAAAAGAAAAAGAAAAACATCCTACGAGTTTCAAGGTCAATTCCATTGAAGAGAGAAAGAACAAAGGAAAAGAAAAACATCCTACAAATTTCAAGGTCAATTCCATTGTCCAACACTTATCCCGCAAGTCTAAATTCTCTATCTATTATTTAATTTCTATGTTTTGAGCTTTATAGTGTTACATTAAGGACAATGTAGGAAGTAAGTTTGGGGTGAAAAATCTAGATTTTCTTATAATTTAATTTGTATGAATAATTTTTGTGTGATTAATTTAGGATTAATTTTGAGCCCAAGGAAAATATTTGAAAAACTCAAAAATAGTGTCAAATATAACGTTTAATGAAGCCTATGATGATACTCATTTATTTGATTTAAGTACAATTTTAGCTAGAATACTGGACAACACCATAAATTCGGATTTTTTTTTTTTTTTTTAACTTGAGTGCTTATCCATGATAGACTTGATAAGACGAGCACAAAGCACGGCAGAAAGAGGGGAAGGACAACACACACAAGACGAAAAAATGGCAGTCGCAATAGAAAATAATTTCAGATTTTTGTGCAATAATTCATTGATCATTGTGGAAGGAATTTGGGAATAATTCACGTTCCGTCAATTTATCGGTGATATCTTTTAAACTTTATTTTTTAATGTCGACATTATGAGTAGCTAAGTATTTTTAATGTTAGGATTACGATGAAACTTATATCATAAACATTTATTTTTTGAATCTTATTTGTTTTTGAAATTTAAAGTACGTTTATAATTTTTGAAACATTGACATAGATTTATTTTTCTCTATAATTATATACGCCATGCTTATATGAGTATTGTGGCTTATTTTATCTTTGAAAGATTGAAAATAAATTAGATATAGTGTTCAATTATCGTAGAGTCTAATATAAAACATAAATATACTGATATGCTCTATGCGATCTTTAAATATTTATAAATCCTTAATGCATTTTTGTATGTTTGCATTCGTCTTATAAATATAGTCGAGTCACATGTAAAAATAAATTTAATTCTACTCGTGAGAATTTGTTAAATAAATTAGAAATAGTGATTTTCATAATTGAATCGTGTTGTCAAATTGAATGGTTCAGGACTAAAGAGGATTCGGGATCCTAGTGTATTTTTCATCATCATATTTCATTAAACTTGTATTAACCACAATCTTGAGTCAATTTTAGTTAAGTTTGATCTTACATTTTTAATTATAATAGTTAGTGACAATTTAATCTTAGAAAATCACAAGTTTTCATTGTTTTGAACTTAAGCTAGTACAATCTTTGTGGGTACGAACCGTCCACTTACGCTAATTTAATCTTAGAAAAACACAAGTTTTCAAAATCTATTTTATTAATTTTTAACTAACCGTCCACTTACGCTAATTTAAATCGAAAAGATTTCGCAATAGAATTCTAGGCTTTGTCTACTTTTTATGTGTCATGTTAGTTTGACAGAATCCCAATTATCATGGAACGAAAAAGATTTTTTCTAATATTGTAAGCCATCATCGGTAGTATGGGAGATGTCATCCAACACAGCAACCTGAAACCTTAACCAACCAAGCAACAGAAATATAATTAGCATTAAATTGCAGTTTTAATTTTTATATGGTTTTTTGTTAATTTGCAAAAAAACATAATAAAAAAATTCCCAGAATTCAGGTCCCAGCGCCAGTGGGATTAGTCCACTATTTGAATTATATTCGAATTTTCCAGTGAATAAATTGGAGAAAATTAAGTTGAGTGATGTTGTAATAAACAATCCTAGATAACACCAAACAGATAACAAAAATTAAAGAATACCAATGATTTTTCGCCCTTAAGCCCGGATGTTCACCCTAAAAGGATTAATCACTACGTTGACCATCCACCAAAGTAGATATCGCTCTAATCCACCCAACCAAGATTATTAGTACAAGAGTCAAAATACAGAAATCCAAACGAATTTAGCCCTCAGACCCAGTTTTCTTCTCTCAAGAATTATCAACCCCGATTACACCAAGTAACCAAAGATTACTGCACAACAAATAACAGATTCACCAAAATTATATAGCTTCACCAAGAATATTTATAACCAACAGATTATAGATGAAAATCAAGAGTTTTCAGAGAGAACATAGAGAGCAAAGAATGAGAGAAAACCCTAGGCAAAAATCTTGCAACTTCATCAAAATGAAGAGTTAGCCAAATAATCCAAAGGTCAAAAGCATCCAATGATTGCAACACTTCCAAATGACATCATCACAATCTTTCAAAATTGTAACCAAAGTCACATTTCAGCAAAAGGCGAAAATGCACAGAATGGAAAAGGTAGTCGGGTTGCATTCTATCAACTTGGTCTGGACTCGGCTTTAATTGGGCTGCATCATCGGGCCATATAAATAGGTTACATCATTGGGCCAAAGTGTTAAGCACACTATTTAACAATCTCCACTTTACTTGACATCTTTGGGTTTCATTGTAGATTAGAAGTTAACTCATGCTTTGATTTCATTCACTCTATGTACCTTCCGTTACAACATCTGTAACTGCAATATGTTCAACATATGTTGATGGCAGAGCAACTATCTTTTGCAGCTGTTACTTCCAACTTATGCAGGATCATTTAAAGTAAAAACATATGCAGATGTAAATTTCCTATTATCACAGTTACCAGCAAAATCTGAATCAATAAAACCTTTTAGTCTAATTCAAATTTTACTCCTATTGAAAATTAGACCTAAGTTAGAAGTTCATTTTAAGTATCTTAACAACCATTTCATGGCTTCCCAATGACATTCACGAGGATTACTTATGTATCTACTTAAAACACTTATAGCAAAAGCAAGATTAGGTCAGTACAGACCATTATAGACATAACAGAGCCAACAGTAGTTGCATAATGAACTTTCTCCTTCCTATTTCTTTCTATTTCAGTTTTAAGACATTGTTCTACAAAAAAATTTAAAGTGACTACCAAGAGGTAAAGTTACTTCTTTAGCCTTATCCATAGAAAATCTGCATAATATATTTGAAATGTAAGATTTTTGTGTAAGAAACAGATTATTATCATTTCTATTTTTTCTAATTTCCATTCCTAGAATCCTTTTTGCTTGACCTAAATCTTTCATTTCAAATTCTTGTTTTAACTTTTGCTTAATATGGTTAATCTCAGTTAAATCACATCCAGCAAGTAACATATAGCAAAAGATAATATGAATCAGGACCTCCATTTCCTTTATAATAAAAACATGGATCATATTCACTTCTATTGAAATCAAGTCCTTTGATGATCATATCAAATCCGATGTATCACTGCCTGGGGGCTTGTTTCAAATCATAAAGTGATTTTTGAAGAAGACGCACAATTTTCTTTTCCTTTTTCTTCAAAACCTTTTGGTTGGGTCATATAAATTTTCTCATCCAAAATTTCATGTAAAAATGCAGTTTTCACATCTAATTGTTTTAATTCAAAATCAAATTGTGAAACAAGAGAAAGTAACCTTGTTTGATGGGAGGAAAATGTCTCCCATTTTCTAAGTTTTGCACCGTTTGACAGCAAAAATTTTCTCCGGAAATTTTTTTTCACCTACTCCACCCACGCACCTACTTTCCAGCTTTTGGAGGAAAATGATTTCTTGTTGTTTTGGTAGGTTTTGATTTTTCAGGTTGTTGGTTTTTTTTTTTTTTTACCAATTGGAAAAAATCCTAGACACAATAGTAAAAATTGTTATCACTTTTATTGACAATTTTCATGCAAAACAAAGCCAAACGAATGGTATTCAGTATGATATTTTTTAAAATCTTTTTTTTTTTTTGGCAATTG
>CAIGRP010111493.1:0-17837 GCA_903798385.1 Fraxinus cuspidata
ATTGTGACTTGAGATTTATCTTGGTCATAGACAGTTACATTCAATACAAATTTGATCACAGTTAGTTACATCGAATACAAAGTTGGTCACGGTTAATCCATCTTATGTTGATGTTGAATTGGGAAGTTCATATAAGTTGGTAACTCGTTAATGGAAAATGTTGAGGGTGTAGGTAAGGTCATTTCTGATGTTAAGTAGGGTGCAACCTGATATCCATTCCATTCTGGATTTGGAGAAGGTATGACTTGGGTTGTAGGAAGCATTGACGGTACAAAATGTGCAGTTTCATTCGATGCCCTTGGTTATTTGTGGTGACTCTATGCGATCAAGTATGTGTTTGTTGTTACTATTTGAAACCAATTTTGTGTTAATTGTGACCCATTGTGACTTGAGATTGACCTAGTCACAGACAGTCACATTGAATACAAATTTGGTCATAATTAGTCACATTGAATATAAACTTGGTCACAATTAGTCATGGATGACATGTGTCAGCGAATGGGGGTGGTGGTAGGTGGATCCATGGGGTGGGGGTGTGATTTCCAATTTTTAATGTTCTGAAAATTTTTAAGTTGTCGGAGCGGCGCGTCGGAACAGTCGCCAGAGCGGCAATCGGAGTGATCACCGGAACAGTCGCCGGAGCCGAAGATTGTCTCCGGTGGAGAGGTGGAGGGAAGGTGGTGTAGTGGGGTGATAGGATGGCGTAGGTAAGGTGGCATGGGTAGAAATATTTAATGTATATTATATTGTATTTTAATATTTAATAAATTTATTTACCACCTGATTTTTGAAATATTTTAATGAGTTTGTTATTTATGAAATGTAATCTTTAAACCTATGAGTTATGTATTGTTTCCATTTGAATAATTGAACATTGGGCTTAGGGTTGAGAATAAAGTTAGTTAGGCTACAATTAATTTTTGGGTTTGGCTAAATTTTTATTCTTTTTTTATTTTTACCAAGAATTTGGACTAAGTCTTCCAATTTTTTACAAACCAACTTGTTTCTGGGCTGGGCTAACCTCTCCATCCGCCCATGCCCATAGTCATAGAACTCGAGGCCCTCGGGTTAGGCCTTATTTTCACTTTTTGTTATGCCTAACTTTTAAGGTATAGAAGAGATAGGGTTGGATCCTGCGACATATGCATCAAGGTTTACACAAGTGATTACATAATGCTATATGACTCTTGACTATTTGTCAGTTTAAAATACAGTCAACTTTTTCATTCAATATTTTCATTTCACGTCATTTTATTTGATCACTCATGTACCATTTTTATATATAAGTAGCATAATCCTTATAAAGTTGGGTCGAGCGGCTCGAACTCAATAAACTTAAACTGAAAGAAAGTTGTAAATAAGTATTGTACTCTATACTAAATAGTTCGTTTTGTTTCTTTCTTTTGGTTTGACTAAAAAGTACAAGCAATTAAGCACATCATCTAAAAATATATCTGCTCGCTTCCCTTGACATTCCTAATTAAGAGTAATTAGATGTAATTTTAGCGATGAAATTTTGTTTTGATTCATATTTACCATTTCTTATGTGGCCCTGTTTAAGCCTCATTATTCTCAAAATTCATTTTTTAAACATCATTTTCAACCACTCAATCTTCCATAAAATAATTTTATACACAAATTCAAAGTTTTTACTTATTTTTCAACTACACATTCTCCAACTTTTTACTATTCCAAAATGCATGTTCTTGATAAAATGGAGCCCAAATAGGGGCCTAATCAATCTTACGTTGTTGAAAGCTTGCAAATAAGTCAATTCCTCTAAATAAATAGACAACCGATTGAAGATTTCACCGTTAATTTACTAATAAGTAAAAGTTTCAATGGCTGATTTTTATTAGTAAAGATTTAACATATAAGTAAATGAAAGATAAAGAAAATGTATATTCTAGTTATACACTGCAAATTTGCACAATAAGTACAACTAACTATAAGAACACAATAAAATGTTCATTTGATCATGTGTTAATTTTTCTATATAGAAGGCATTGTTACACTTCATAAACTGCATATTCAGATAACATTTCGCTAGTGTTCTATATATTTCATAGCAAGTACATTTCTATCTATGGTTTCTTTCAACGGCAGGCTCCTTGTGCATTGTTCATATGTCCATCGTTAAAAACGTTAGGGTGCGTTTGGTTTGCGTTTCTATTTTCTGTTTTCAGTTTTGAATTCATTTTTTTTTTCTATTTTGAGGGATTATTTTAAGATTGCAGAAAGCTCGTTTAGTTTATTATTCTGAAAAACTGTTTCTCAAAACAAAAAAACTAGAAAATGCGTTTGGCTTAAAATTTTAGAAATAGTTTTATGACATTTTTTTTTTCAATTAATTTGATTATTTAGTAAAACATATCAATTTTATGCTTATATGTGATTATTTAGTTTTATGGGTATTTGTATTTGGGTAGATTTTATGTGATTTTATTAATTATTTTAATTTCAGAAATGTTTTAAGTTCATTCTCCTTGATTTGAGTTTTTTGAGTGTTTTTATTGAACACGCTCAAAACGTAAAAAAAATCATTTTGAATTTTATGTTGTAAAATTTTCCTTGTTTTCAAAAACTCATTTTTGAAAATAACATACCAAACACGTTTTTAGTGTTTTAGAAAATTGAAAATGGCCTCAAAACAACAAACCAAACGCACTCTTTACTATCTGTCGGAGTCGCACATGTTGAGCGTGCAGCCATGTGGCATATTACCTAGCTAGGAATAGCTGAAGAAAAAGAATTACACGATAAAAGAATGAGATACAGTTGCATTCAAACAAGAAACTAGCAGATCAGTAAACAATCAAGTAAATCTTATTTAGTTCCAAGAACTAATATGGAGTCAAGGGCTTGAATCTTTTCCAGCCACTCGGTCAAAATATTCAATGAAATAAAATATTTTGTAACCATTGCATGCAAACGGTATTAACAACCATGAGAAAAGAAATTGTGAAAATGTAACTGTTTCATCGAATATTATAAAAACATCCACAATGAAGACAATTTTTTCTGGTCCAAAAGCAATTTGCATGTCTGCTGTAACCAACTGTGTATGTTTTCTAAATATACAAACCAGATTCAAACTATCATAGTTGGATACCCGATTTAAAGCTTGAGCGAGAACTACATAGCATGATCAGCATCTCCGGCCATCTTCCTTTTCTTGCCTCTTCTTGAATATTTCAAAAATGGTTCTGAGGAACCATGCTTGGCAATTTCAGAAGCTACTCCACCCTCTGTATTGGCGTTACCCTTGCTGCTTGATTCTTCCTTTGCCTCACTGCTTCCATCTGTCTCCTTGGATACTATCACGAGTTGAAGAAGTTCCATAGGGAGAGAAGCAGGATCCAGATCCCAGCTATCCTCTGGAACATTTGGAGCTTCGCGACCAGTTAGCTTGTAGGATGGGACCTGATGAGAGAATCGAAACATCTCTTCTCTTGGAATTGTATAAATTTCTATTAGGTCCAAATTCTGGCGAAATACTGACGTGAAGCCAGCAACTTTTATCAAAGGAGAGACAACGACACCTTTGTCTTCATTGTAATCTTCAACAATTACCACCACGTCATATTTATGTATCACCTCATCTTCAGTGAACTCATTCCAATTCACAGACCAGTTCCTATACAAAGCCCAAACATCTCCCTTTGCTGGATAAATCTCGATTGCCCCTCTAGCACCTTTTCTCCACTTAACCTGATGCGAGAAAGATCTTAAACTCTTATTAACTTGAGGTTTTCCAACTCTGAAATAACCACTTGTTTTGGCAAAGCCAGAAGATACCCAGTTAAGGGGGCCAAATTCAGCAGTGCTTTTTGAGTTCAGCCAACTAATCTGCAACTTGAATGGCTTTCTAGACATCACACCATGGATCAGTGCATAGTAACGTGGCATGCCATCGTCGTCATCATACAGAGCCCAAACTTGTTTTCCAGAAAAATATGCCTCTACTCTGTCCTTGTCAAAATTGAAAAAATTTGCATCTGGCACACTCATCAACGCAGTTTCTTCAACACTTGCGTTTAGCTCACCAGTGCCATCACCCATGTAAGAATCTTGAGGCTGGGATGTCTTTCTCGAACCAAGAAGCACAGCACCTTTATTTTTATTATTCTTCAGATCATTAACATTTGGTGGCTTCTCCTTTTCCATGTTCATGCCTTTCTTATTTGCAGATTCCAATTCAGGAGCAATGTTCCACTGGTTCAGCTTCTCAAGGATTTCTGTCTTGGCCTTACCCATCAGCATGGTACGGATTTCAGATCGAGACAACTCCTTTGTGCTTATGGACTGGTCACTAGATGAAGTAACTCTTTCGGCTCCAAAACTGCCCTTTAGATTTCCAAATGAAATTGCATGGGCCGCTGCCTCTTTGCACCCTATCTTGAGACTCTCACCAACTGACTGGACCTTCTGTGCAGTTTCAGTAGTTCTTGTAGCTGAAGCTGCCGCACTTTTGGAACTCCCTGTTGCAGCAGACGGACCTGGCTTCTGATGGTGGAAGGACCAAGGAACACGTAAACTGCGAACGCTTCCAGAAGCAGGTGCAGACTCCTCTTTAGCCAAAAAGGGTTCTCGACAGTGGGGGCACATTAGAGTTTGGTCAAGATAAATCTTCAGGAACTCATATAGCATCCGGCACTTATTACATAACGTCCAAAAAGTTTCAGGTTTTGATGCAGGAGAACTTTGGATCGAGAGAAAATTGCTGGAAGGAGTGTGCTGATGATGCCTGGTGGGTGTCTGTTTCCCTGAAATAAGCGGGGTGGGAAAGCACTGAAAACTGGTGGCCATTGTAGGAGGATTTTGATGATTACGAACGTTAACATGATAAAAAATTGCGGCTGCTTCTGGAGTCATGTGCCAGGAACCACTGGCAGCAGTTGGATCCCTTGGCCAGGGTGGAGTGAGAACATACTGAGAACAGGTGGCAGTTTCTGGAGTCGTTTGATAAGTGGGAATGTGTTGGCCACCAAAGGCTGTTGACTGATACCTTGGCCAGAGTGGAGGAGGATTGTAATGTGAACCTGTGGCGGTAGCTGGATTACTTGGGCGCATTAGCACGTTCTGAGCCTTGCCAGAAGCTGTCATATTCGTAGCAGAGCTGGAGCAGCTGGTGAAATTCCCAAAACTATATATATCCGCTGGAAACGGGGGATTTCCAAATGAAACCCTCTGGTGAGCTCTGAAATTTAGCTTCATATCATACACTAGTTTGTTTCCCTTATCAAACAGCACACTCTGTGCTTGAGAAAGAAGTTGGAATGCTTCTTCGGCCCCAAAGGACTTGTTTTTATCAGGGTGTAGAGCCACAGCTATTCTTTTGTGAGCTTTACACAAGGTGTCCATGTCAGCCAAGGGGTCGACACCAAGAATCCTGTACCAGTTTACTTCTCCATTTATTTTCTTCTCATAGCCATCATAGAAATTAATGACCTCAAGGAGCTGAGAGAGACCATGAAGTGAAGGAAATAGAGTTTCCGCCTCTAAAGCATATCTTTTGGCCCCAGCAATGTCCTCCTTTTTTAATTTCTTCTCTGCAATAGCTTTAAACCTAATAGCCTCGTCTTTATTGAATTCCATTTTAGAAATTATCGTATTTGCTTCTGCAAACCTAGTACACCAAAAGAATTAAGTTCAACATAAGTAACATAGTTTAGCGTAAGTATATTGCTAAGGATATAGGAACAAATCCACATTAGTAAGAAATAATGGTAAAGCATGAATGTAATAGGATGTACTAATCTTTCAAATGATGAATTCAAACTCGAAAAGAAACAGTAAAACAGACAAAAAAAACAACAAGAAGATCTTGAAGAAGCCACTCTTAAAGGCTTGGAAAACAAGCCAATGAATGCCATCTTCCGATAAAAAGTTAATGAAGCCACCAACCAGGTATTCGAATGACGGGAAATTCCAATTCCAATTATGCCATTGAATGTCTCATTTATTCAAAGATTCTATGCTCTGAAATTAAAAGATTTGATATTCAATTAATCGCCTAAAAACATTAAATACTGAAAAAGGTTGCTAAAAGAAGTGAACAAAGTACACAATCCAGTTACCAGGAATGGGGGCTTACGAAAAGGCACACTAAAACTGGTGAGTAATTGTATTTCTAAGATATCTATATTCTCCAAACACATTTCAATATAACAGAAGCCGACAAAACTTTTCTGTCAATTTTTTATTTTTTCTCTCTTTCAAAAAGAAAATCCAGTAGGCATGACTTTTATGTTTTGACGAACTCAATGTTTCAACTCATTACTAAAGAAGTCTACATGACTTATGGTCCAAACAGAAGGAACAAAAGAAAAAGGAAAAAGCAAAAAAATTAAAAAGAACTGACTCACTAGATGTGCAAACCTTTGAAGAAGAGGATCTGAATTAGCCGAAACCTGAATCAAGGCTAGAAGAATTCTATACTACCATGCTTAACGGAAATTATACAAATCAAAAAAGTCAGTGAAATCTATATAAAAATAGAAGCACACGCACACTCGCACATTATCATTACAAAGGATGCAATAGCTATGCAAACATCAGAAGATAAACAGCAACTGACAAACTACATTACCAAAATTCTGAGCGCCGCAGTTATGCAGCCACAACTTAAGACCATCGATATTTGTTATCTATCGAGTGTAACTGAAAATAACGGAAGCATTAAAAAGCTATAAGCCAAAAACATAATCCGACAAAATATGAAGGAAATCCTAATTGGTAAGATCCATAAAATTGAATGTGTCTTTCTGCATTGGTTCCGTGCAAGTCTGAATGTGTCTTTCTGCATTGATACTAATTCTTAGAAAAATGCATTGTTTGACAGGATATCTAATTTTTGAGTTCTACAAAATCACAACTTAATTCGTTGCCTGTTTTTATAATTAATTTTGAAAAGGATTCATTAAGTAGAAACATCTTAAAGACATCGTGTAAATACAGATAAAGGCATCAACAGGAACCAACGAACTAAATTATTGAACACTGAAACCACATGCCAAACCAGCATTAAAACTCCGCATAAAGCTTTATCCACACACATAGATCTACCCCAACACAGTAGGGAGCAAAAGGCTATATCCTTCAAATAATTCAAACAGATTAAAATCCCTTTAAGTTTTCATGAAAAATTACAATTTCAGTGACAGTAGAAACTCAACTCTTTTATCCTTTTACAATACAAGCAAAAATTCTGATTCAACAAATGCTTCAAATGAAGCTCGGCGATGTTTTCTTTTCTTAAAAAATTCCAAGCAATTAAAACCAAAGCAACAGAAACACCCATCAAATAATTCAGACATTACCCAGTGATCCATACCTGATATTTGTGAGTTAGCCTAAAAGATTCCAATCTTCAGTGATAGCACAATTTCTCTAAAAGGAAAAAGGCATAATTATATACAAACCACTTGAACTGGTATGTGAATGCGAAATTCAAGAAACCCGTAAAATAAAGATTTATACACGATCAAATTCACATGCAAAATCACCAAATGTAGCGGTTTGACTAAAACCCTTAATTCTCATATCATCAATAAACATGCAACCGACATTCTGAGTTTTATGAGTACATATGTGGACATGTATAAATGATCAAACGGCTGTGAAGATAATCGAGATACATATGATGACATACAGTAAATCATCAAGATATATATAATTTACCTCGTTTAATAATCATCTGAAAATTTGAGGTGCCGTTTGCTGAATTTGTTGCTGAAGAAAATTGCTGAAATATTGACTTTAGAGCTTTCCTTGAGCACCCGGATCCAAATAATTTTAGCAGAGCAAATTCTTCTTGTTAAATTTAGGTAACCCAAAATTTGTTTGATACAAAATTGTGAAAAGAAACTGCAGAGAGGAAGGAGTAAAAGAAAATGCCACCGATTTTTTTTTTTCAGTTGAAGAGCCACTTCTATTTATTGGATTACTTGGAGCAATTTAAAGTTAAATCCTAACCATGGTTAAATTTTGATCATGGTTATTTGTCCAAATTTCTGAATTTCAATTGCTGTCTGTAATTGAGCATTTGCATTAAATGGATTTACCATTTTCTATCATGTTTTTATGATTTTTTTGAAATTTATTCCTATTTTAAGCAAATATTCAAAATTTAATGATGTTTTATTGATCTTATGCAACTATGCTTCAAATAACAAGTTCTGCTATCATAAATGACAAGCTTATTCATTTACTTATTTGCTCATTCTTCAAGTTTCTTTTACCTTTTTAATGACATTGATGAGGCTACTATATGTACAGATTATATGAAATCTGTATGGATTTATCAAAATTTTGCATCAGTCTGATTATCAGATCACAATCTGTCTTGAACAATTTCATTTAATGAAGCCAACCATGGTTAATGAGAGTGGACCCACACGACGCGCATTTTTGAGCTGTCATCACCAAACGCATCCCACGAAACACGTGAGCTGTCATCACCAAATGCATCCCACGAAACACAAGCTGTCATCACCGAATGTATCTTTTCGTGGCACAGAAATTATCTGGTGTGTGCGATCCTCTCATTAGATGTAATCAGTTCTCATCATAGCGTTGTCCAATTTTAGTACTCCATATGCAGAAATGAGTTAGCAGCATGTAGTTGGCAAAATAAATCATATAACATTCTGTTACCTTACATCAAATGTCAAAGGATGTTTTTTACTTTCAATTTTGAGGATTTCAGACAACCTTGTTATCAGATAAAGCTAACTAGCAGTTTTAACATCATAATTCAATTGCCAAAAATATGTAACATAATATGTGATTATCCTGATCAGTGTTTTACACAACGATATAATCTCCAAAAACTAAAATAAATTTGAATCCTTCACAAAATAATCACTTCTGGCAAGGTAAAATAAAGAACATGAAACCAAATAGACAGATAGAAATAGGTGAATGAAGACAAAACAATGTACTGCTACATTTGTCAGTTGTTGGCAAAAAGTGCAGGTAACAAGCATCCTTGTTTTCAGTGCTTCAGATTAAAGCCAATGAACCAGCTAATGTATGAATAAAATGCTACCAAATGCCCTCATCCTCATGATTTGTTTCTTGTGCAGATCAAATGAGACGGGATAAAGTTGAGTGTGAGTAACTATCATATGGCACTCCAAATATCAGAATTTTTCGTCCAAGTGAACTCTTTTCTTGGCTTCCCAGTCGTATATGCCCTTAGCTTAATGAGAAGATTAGCTATACATGTGTCTTATTTCGATCTTCCTAATGGTTCTTGACTTCTTGTCTTCCACCATTA
The DNA here is from genome assembly GCA_903798385.1 of Fraxinus cuspidata. Classification (NCBI taxonomy): domain Eukaryota; kingdom Viridiplantae; phylum Streptophyta; class Magnoliopsida; order Lamiales; family Oleaceae; genus Fraxinus; species Fraxinus cuspidata. Next base: position 9,284 of record CAIGRP010111493.1, read on the forward strand.
TTCAATGCCTTGTCAGAAATATTAGGCATCAATAACCATATAGCTACACATCAAAGCAAAGTTAATGTTTGGCTAAGCTTAAAAGAGTTGGTATAACTAAATTTAGTTAGAAAGTAAATGAGTAATTTTTAAGAAGAATAATTGATTTGGTTAATCAAATATGGAAATAACCAAATAATAATATCTACCTTATCATTGATACAAGTACTTTTCTTACTAGTAAATAAGAAAAATGCAACAAAAGTACGTTTAACCTTTTCTGTTCTAAGCAAGAGTGGGCTGATAACCTGCATTAACATGAATCTGCCCCCGTCCCAGTTGAATTTCAAGCTGAACAGATTGCATAAAATTGGTCGGATGACAAAGGCTGCTATTGAAAGAACTAAGAACAACCAGATTAGAGAACCATTCTGTCAGGATTGAGAATAAAAAGAAAAGGGTGAAAACGATATCCTGGAAAGAGAAGAATAGTGGTGTCTGAAACTGTAATATCAGTTCAAGTTGATCAGACTCCGGAGGTTCTGAATATGGAAAAGTTGGGATTCTGAAAAATGAGAAGTAAATTTATTTATTTCACTTATTCAAACCTTTGTAAGAGACTTCTCAATAAATTTCTAAGCCGATTACATCAATCATTTTTCTTTACTTCATTCGATTCATTGCTGGTAAACTGAAAGATGTAAAGCAACTATACCCTTCGCAACAAAAGTACGTAGCTAGCAGTAGCCAATCCAACAAAATGTGCATTAATTCATCTTATAAATTTAAGAGAGTATTAGAGTACATGTCGACTTATTACAACCCTCCTGTACCAAACTGACCAGTTATCAGGACAAGAATATCTGTTTACAGAAGTGCACCACCCCCTCAGTTGGCCGACACAGCAAATGCATCAACAATCTTTTCCTGCCTTGGGAAAGTGTTCAGTTTACTAGGAAAAGAATAATTCTCTCTCTCTACTTGAAAAGATTTGAGTAAATTTTATTATCAGTCTGAAAGTTTATCAATGAAATTTGTACAGATTAGAGTCTCAATCTGTATGGAGGCTGTCAGGCAGATATATCTCTTTGGTGAAATGACTATCAACCTTCACTTCAGAAGCACGTGGTTATCTGATATAAAATGTACGACATTATCAGAAGTATTCCACAATAATGCATTTGAATATGTGGGGTACGAAATAAAACTTTACTAGCCAAAACAAGCTTCATTAATACTTGTGCTTTCAACAACTGTCGATGTATGTTCTAATCAACAAAATTATAGCTTCTTTTTTTCTCACTGCTACTATTTTGGGCTGTGCAATCCTCCCTACAAAACATATTATCAAGGTTTTCAACAGACACTATCAACTTCACTTCCTACTCTCTCGTCAGTCTCCAGTTCCAAAATGTGAGAGAAACTAAATAACAATACCAAAAAGGGTACACTAATAGCCGATAGTAAGTATCCAGGTTCTTTCACATTCAGGCATATCCTTCCAAATTGCCCTTTAGATTTCGAGAGAAGTTCTATGGGCAGCCATATTATGTGCTGTCAATGGGTTTCTTTCTTTGGCATCATTCCAGTTCTGTCCATCTACATGCCTCTTTTTCATTGGCTTCTCAGAAGCTGACGGAGCATCAGTTGTATCTGGGGCATTGTTATTCTTCTGTAGAACCTCCTCGCTCCCTGCCATAGCTACTGCCTCTTCACGCACTGTCTTGAGACTCTCAAAAACTGACTGGACCCTCTGTGCAGTTTGAGAGGCTCTGGTGTCTGAAGCTGTCACGCTTCCAGAACCCCCGGATGGGGCAGACGTACCTGGCTTCTGATGGTGGAAGGCACAACAACCAGGCGAACTATGAATGCTTCCAGGTGGGGGGGCAGGCTTCTGCATAGCAAAAAAAGCCTCCCGACAGCAGGGGCACAGAAGATTCTGGTTGAGATAAATCTTCGGGTACTCATATTGCATCCTGCATCTAGTGCATGATGTCCAAAATGTTTCAGGTCCTGATGGAGGACAGGGGATCGGACGAAGATTGCTGGCAGTGGCGTGCTGGGCAGTTGTCCGATTCCTTGACTTAGATGCAGCGCGAACGGATGTAGAACTGGTGGCTGTTTTGGAAGTCTTCTTACGACAGGGAATGTTGTGAACAGTGGTTGCAGTTCTCGGATCCCTTGGCTGCGGTGGAGTACGCTGAGAACTGGTGGCAGTTTTTTTAGTTTTTTTCGGACGGGGAACATGTTGGGCACCAGTGGCATCTTTTGAATTCTTAGGAAAGAGTGGAGGATTGACATGTGAACTGGTGGCAGGAGCTGAAGTCCTTGACTGAGTTGGCATGTGCTGGGTTTTGGCATCAGTCGGCTTATTCCTCACATTCTGAGAGCTGGAGCTGCTGGTGAAATTACAGAAACCATTTCTGTCGGTTGGTAATGGAGGATTCGGAGCTCTAAAGTTCAGCCTCAGATTATACGCGGATCTCTTGTCCTTATCTGACAGGACACTAAAGGCTTCAGTAAGAATTAAGAATGCTCCAGCAGCCCCAGCGGACTTGTTCTTGTCAGGGTGAAAGACCAGAGCCATTTTTCTGTATTTTTTACGCAATGTGTCATCGTCGACAGAGGAATCCAGACCAAAAATCCCATAGAAGTCTACTTCTCCATTTATTTTCTTCTGAGAGGCAACATAGAGGTTAATGACCTCCAATAACGCAGAAAGACCCTCAAGATTTGGAAATAGACTTTGAGCCTTTAAAGCAAATTTATTGGCTCCGGCAATGTCCTCATTCTCTAACTTCTTCTCGGCGATACTTTTACACTTGATAGCGTCATCTTTATTACATTCCATTTTAGAAATGGTCAAACCTAGTACACCAGAATAAGAAATGTAGTTAAGCAGAATAGGAAATGTAGTTAAGCAAATAATGCACATGGGATCAGCACATACAATCTAGAAATGAATGATGCAGCAATAGCAATAATGTGGATGAACTAAGAATTATTCGATGTATCGAATCATCCAAAAATTTGAAAATCAAGAGTTACTCAAGCTAAAAGACAGACGAAAAATGATTCCATCTTTTATCCAAGAGTTATGCAAGCTAAAAATCACAGTCAAAAATATTTCATAATTTAAATGCCAACATCTCTTTATTCAGAGATCCTATAATTCTGATGTTCAATTTATCATCAAAAACTATTTAATACCTTCTGCAAGTACTGATAAGGGTATCTCAAAGAAGAAAGTGAAGTTCGCTATACATTTACGCAGGGTGAGGCTTTCAAAGGCACCATAAAAACCTTTTCACTTAACTTTAAAAGGTTACCTGAAAAATTATAACTGATCTTCCTTTAACCTAACTGGCTGAATTTAAACTTCTGAGCCACGCATATTCTTCACAAACATCTCAATTTTACACTAGCTAACAGAAACATAGAACAAAATCAGCACAACAAATTAATTTACCTTTTTTTTTTTTTTCTTTTTGCAAAATAAAATCAAATAGGCATGAAAATTGTAAGATGCATAATTTTGCGTATAATTCTATTTTTATAGAACGAGACTCCACTCATTACTATATAAATATATATGACCTTCTGGTTCAACAGAAATGAACAAACTGACTAGACATATTCCAAATTTATTAACAAGTGGATCTGTATTAGCAAAAGCCCTGAATCAAGATATAAAGAAATCCACACCACCATGCTTATGCAAGTTATACAGATAATTTATTGCATTAAAAATACACTTTAGGAATTAAGACGTCATACATTACATAAAAATATGCATACATACGTAAGTAATAACACACATATACTGAAGGATACATACAGGCATATATGCGCAAGCATATTTAGTAGATTCACAAACATCGAAAGGGAAACAGCAATATACAAACTGGATTACCGAACTTTAGAGGGCGACATGTACATTCATAAACAACCATACTTCAACGACCACGTAAAGCAGTAATGGATGCACGTTTCAAACGAGCATAACTGAAATAACAGAAGCATTGAAGGCAACAACATAATCCGACAAAAGATATAACTACGGAAGCATTAAAAGCAATAACATAATCCGACAAAAGATATAACTAATTCTTACGAAACCCTAATTGGCAAGATCCATCCAACTAAATGTGACTTTCCGCTTCCACTTAATCCATTTCCTCTTATATGAGGCAAGCAAAAAAATTTGAACAACAAATGCTTCAAATGGACTCAGCAATGTTTTCTTTTTAAGAAAACAGGCATACATTCCTTAATTATTTTATTGGTGATTTAACAGCACCAACCCTCAAATAGCAGAAATGTTTTCATTCTTTCAGTATCATACAAGTGAAAAACTTATATCCCTATCCCCCAGGACCCACCCTTAGAAAAATACTTGCAAGCAAAATTTTGCAAATCATCCATTGCTTCAAAAGACCTCATCAGTTTTCGAAAAAGATAAAAATAGAAACTCACAAAAAATCTTGAACCGAAAAATATTCCACTAGAAAGGGTGGAAAAGGGGCAAAAAGTACGGACTATTGAAAATGACATATAGGTTCAAAAATTCAACAAACCAATTGCAAAAGACACACATGCAAAGTAAATTTAACTAAAACCCTGAATTCCCAGATCATTAATTACCATAAAATCACCCAAAAAATAAAAAATAATAACTAATGCATAGATACAATTAAGACATATATATACATGATAAAACAACAACTAAGCAGAAATGAACACATAAACACAAGTATTCAGGTTCCTGCAGAAAATCATAAAGATCCAAAAAAAAAACCTGATTTGAAGCAATGTGAATCTGTGGGACGCCTGCAAAACAAAAAAGAACAGAAAAATTCTTGCTACAGTCTCCCAGAGTACAAGAATTTTACCCAGAGAATAATATTCTTGCAAAATTTGAGAAACCCTTGTCCAGAAAGAAATCTTCTAAATTGTTCGATAAAATATACTTTAAATTTACAGAGCCGGGATTTCCTGAATTTATAGGAATTAGAGACTTGGGTGAGTGTGGGGATCAAAAACCCTAACCATGGTTAAATCTTGACCCTGGTTAATCGCCCAATTGTCTGAATTTAAATTGTGATAATTTACTCGAATTTAACCTGAGTTTTTGCATTAAATGAAATTGGATTTTCTATATTATTTTATGGCTTCTGGATTTTAGATATAATCTGCTTGACTTTCTGATTTTAATTGAATAAATTTAAACTCCTTTTCCATTGCTACGTGAAAATGTGACAGATTGTAATAGAAGATTCTAGAAATCACTTGATCGCGCTCTTTTACTACATTCTAAAGCTAATTGCGAGGTTTTATCAAATTAAAAGTTACATTTTCTTTTCAGAAATTTGCACTTTCGATCGGCTTCATGCAGCCAGTTACGTGAAAATTTACGTACGATGCTTTTTTTACCTTTTACTTGGTAGGAAATCGACTATATTTCAAATCTTATTTACATTTTGGCATATACATCTGTAATCATTTACTATTGAGATATACATAGTATGGATTAATGAAATTTCCTATATAGTCATCTTCTTACCATGGTTAAAACTTAAATTATCACAATCTGAGAATCCATTACACATAATTCTTTCATATTACATGAATTCGCCTTAAGAAGGTAGGAAGTTAATTCGGGGTCGATATCTAGATATCGATGTGTGAAGTGGGGCCCGTGGCACACTTCTGTACTTCCATCCTTCGGGATTGCTTGCGGCTGAACTTTCTCGTCGCAGAGATATCTGTAATCATAATCGAACAAAGTCAGCTTTCACCCTCGGGCAATCAATCATCCAATGTAGTCGATCAAATGATCATAAAACTTCTCTTCTTTTCCGAAGGATTATAACATCGTCCCAACCAAGAAATCAATCAGGAAACTCTTCAACAAAGAGAAAACTGTACGAGCAAGTTGGTCTCTCGAGTCTTCATAGCTTTTCTGGAGCTTCTCAAATCGTAGTGTATGGTATAGGCTCTAAAACTCTACTAGTATGAAGCCTCACCTTCCAATGCAATTTGTCGTTTCAAGTACCTAGCACAATTTGAATCAAAATTTAAATCTTGGGGTTAGATATAGCTGCTCATTAGCAGTACTAACAAAGATGTAGACCAAATTGAAGACTACCAACGCAAAATAAATGAACACTAATAATCCGAGATAACTTCATTATTAACGATAAAAGAATTGTAGCCATAAATAAGGTCACAAATGGGATTCCTGATCCATATTTTACAGATGAATAAGTCCCAAAAACAGAAACAAATATGAAACCTTCATAAGATAATCACTATCAGTGAAGTAAAGAACATCCAACTAACTGGATAAGATATGAGGAAAACTACCAAGCATCTTTGTCATAAAGTTGAACCTGAGCTCTTCTAGTTCGATAAACATAAAACAATAAACATCAGAATTTTCTATCAAAAGGAATTTCTTGCCTACATAGTCATAGAATGAAACTGCAATTGTCTTAATGACCTGAACCGAGCGACTCATCCACTAAAGTCATTTATGAGTGTATTTGTATCCTTTTTATTGACAATTTGATTGAAAATGTAGATTACTACAACCAGAAGCTATACTGGTATCATGGAGATAAAATCTGCCTTTATGAGTAAATATAATAACGTAAAAAAAACCCCTCTCCCAACACCCACACCTATGGAACCTTTCTCCTCTGGACAAGCTTGAATGTATGGTCAAATTTATTCGTGACCTCCGAAAGCTCTAACGAAAGTAATGATGGTTGGTTGAGGATATTATCTAAGCATATAGTTAAACCAATTTGCATTGCTCAACCTGGAAATCCTTTCTTTGTCCCCATTACTGGACGTAAATTTTCAGAAAGTTTCGCAGGCAGAATACTAGAGCTTCATAATGAATGTGTTTTGCTGTCTATTCCTATATTATGAAATGCAGTTAGGTTGAATGTGGCTTTTGCAAGTACTAGCATATAAAGCATTCATCAGCATACAAATTGGAGGCAGACTTGAAGCATATAATTTGTACCCAGAAATAGTGCAAGAAAATCAAAAATATGACAGATAACCTAGATATTGACCATGCTAACAAGATCGAACAAGATATATACATGCAAATACGTTTTGCGTGTGCATACGAAGCACTTGCATCACTCCCTCTGTCCAACAGTGCGTGTCAGATGATTTACCAGGCTCGACATTCATGCATATAATTAAAATGTATGCACCTATAACATTGATTCCAGTAGCCCCAGTACCAAAGTGAGGCCATGTAATGCTATATTTTTTAAATGGACAGCTAAGTGTAAAAGAATCATCTGTTTCGCCAACAGCTGAAGAGACTTTTATTGGAACACATCTTACATAAGGAAATATCTTGAATAAGAGTTTCCTATCATCAGTCAACATCTAATGTGCTTTACTCGTAATTGACATTTAATGTTTTTTAATGATAGGTGATGGCACATTTCAGTTCAAGGAATGCAAAAACTGAAATCCATCAATAAAGAAATCTAATGCTTTGCATTTCTGCTCACTAATTTTCAAGGCTCCTACAACTAGCACAAGCCTATAGGCTATATTAAATCTTGGATATCCACATAGTCACGACATCAAGAAGTTGCACAGCGCATTCCCCTATCTACTCAGCTGCTCAAGGTAAACACCATCTTTCATTTACTTCAAATTTATAGAACCACTTCAATGTGCTAGTTCATCCACCAAATCACTTTTTTTTTTACCAGAATACTGTATTGTCATCTTCAGAAAATCAATCAAGATTTGGACTGAGTAATATTATTTAGCACCATGGGTGATTGACATCATCGTTAAATTATAGGTTCAATTAACTGAATCACATAATTTCACCTTTAATTCAAAGTATCACCACGCGGGTAGGTGCTCTATCATTAGCACAGCAGATTATTCAAAATTAAAAACCAATTAGAATTTAGAGAGGTGAAAATTTATTCTTTTTTCAACAGAATCAATCTAAAAGGAAAAAGCTGTATTGCTCCCAATCCTACTCCCTTTAATTACATTATCAAACCTACACATAAATCCCAAATAAGCTCAAATAATTAAACTTGAATAACATAAGCAAAGAAAGTAATTAAAGACTCACAAATGACAAATCATCCCAGCAATCAACCTCAGTAGGCCTTTGGCCCAAATACAAAACGTGGGCAACTGCCCCTTATTGTAAAACCCCATAGTTCTTAATCACAATTGACATACGCACAAACGGGTAAACAGTTGCATTACAGAAATATTTGACAAAGAAGAAAAAAGATTGAGGAATGTGCGTGCATGAAGAATTGTGGGCATTAACGAGCTTGTGATCGTGGATTGTGACTCTACAACTTTCGGGAGTAAGGCGGGGTTGGTAGTGGCACTGTGGGAGTCTGCAAACTACGTTTCTTGAGTCTAGAGCCCATTTCTATCCTGATATTTTGAATTTGTAATATTATTTTATTAAAAATTGTGTAATTAAAAAAATAATAAAAAAAAATTTAAATAATGGATCAAACAAGGACCCAGATTTCTTCATTACTTTTTTTTTTTTTTTTTT
>CAIGRP010111495.1:0-26676 GCA_903798385.1 Fraxinus cuspidata
CAACTTTGGAGTGAATGGCACATGATACACAGTACTGCATCTTCACGTACAGCTTAGGAAGGGTGTACACTTGATTTTAACAACAACAGCATTAATTTATAATTATTAAGGAGTTGATTCTCATAAGTTTATATAAATAACAGCTAACCGGAGTGTAGAAAGCTAACAAGCATTTTAGCCATTAAACAACTTACTATCGAAAGCACACGCTTCCTGGACATCCCTTANCAGCTTGCTCAACAATGTTCCTTACCAGAAATCTCTTGATTGCTTTGTCCTAGGAAAGTTACAAAATCATTTGATGAATCACAAACACAACCAAGACAAGTGATTCTGTAAAACTCATGTTAGGCAAGTAACCAATTTGATAAGGACTCCAATTCAGGATACTTATCCAAGTTTTGTGGAAATAAAAACTGATACAAATAAAATCCAACTTTTTGGAACTAAATAAAAAAAAATCATATACTTGTATGAAAACCAGATCCTTCAATGACTAGAAACCTCCGGCACTAGATTTGAGGGGGTAAATCTCTCATAAAAATTACACTGATTCCAATGTTCTTAAATCAAATAGAAGGCAATACACAACTTTGTTTGAGTGCACACGTATGGAGAATGTATAAATTATACATATACTTCCATTAACAACCAGACAAGCAAGAAAGCATGATCTGAAGACAACAACCAAATCCAACCTATACCTTGTTTCTTTCATCAGATAAATGATTCTATAACACGTACATATTAGCACACAAAACCACCAACTATTAACTCAACTATCTGCACTGGGCCTTAAAATTACTAGACACACATTACAATTAACAAGCACCGACTAAAGTTTAATTCTGCATTAGATAATTACTACACACACATTACAGTTAACAAGCACTGACTAAAAGCATCCACCAGCCAAGCACCCTCATGATAAAGTATTCATCATTGTGACATTTTTTCCCTCTAAATATAACATTAAGTGTTGCAGTTTCTTTCAAATAGCGCAAAGGAAATTACATATGTGATCCACCGGAATTACGGATCTATGCTAAACTACCTAAAATATTCCGATGCAGTTACATTTTTTATACACAAACAGATTATGTATACAAAAAAAATTTAAAATAAAAGCACCTTCGGGCAGCACTTGCCGCAGTTGGAGCAGCGGATGAAATTGACGTGGCCACGGCCATGCTTGTTCCTCCCTCCATTCCTTCTCTTGAAAGTCTACAATTTCAAAACCAAAGCATAATCAACTATAAAAATGAAATTACGAAGTAAATATATTTTTAAAAAATGAAAATATGGTAATAAAGACTTCATGAATGAGATTTTAGAGAAAATTTTACCATCGTTGGTTGGGTATTGCTCTCTGGGTGTGAACGGCTCTGCAAGCAGCTAACGCCTAGGGTTTGGTCTTCAGGATGGTAAAAGAATGGTTTATGATATTTTATATAGGGCTTTTTCTGAAGCCCTAAGACTCCAGCCCATTGGGCTTGGCTATAAATAATTTGAGTTGGGCTTCAGGTCCAGATATTGGCCCAGTTAAAAATCTTAAACTTATAAGAAATATATTGACCCGGATACAAAAGTTGTCGTGTTTAGCATTTTTTTCACCTAAATAAACTCACCCAACTCAGGGTCGAATTGCCTTTGTACATATATATCACATAATGTGGAAGTCTATTCACCAATTTGAACTTCTATCGAAAAGAAAATTGCCATCTTTCAATATACACATACTACATTCAGAGTGAGGCCGTTTGCCTACCTCTTTTGCTCGTGTTTGACCCCAATTTTTTTAAAATTTATTTTCAACCACACATTTCACAGGGCTGATAACTTTTATTAATTTATCAATTACACATTTGATCATCTTTTATAAAAATCTACTAATAATTGTAAACCAAATAGGAGATTTTATGTAATAATTTGTATTTTGTTCATCACTTTCATAAGTTTTCAATGCATTATTGATGTGCCTAATCGAGTATTGATCCATCAAATTTATACGAGTTTAATAGGCTTATACGCCTAAAACACTAATAGATGCCTTTTATAAAGTAATCAAAGAAAGAAGGATACAAGGTATTCTCATTTTAGCAAATGGTAAATACAAATAACCAACATGAGATCAATTCGATCGACATACACCTAGTTTTACAAAACAGCTACATTTGAAGGCATAACCTTTAACTCTAGTAGTACCCAACAAAAGTTCAATCTTCTCAATATCCAAACTCATAAACCTCAAATTATGGAAACCCTTACAGCGAAATCTTCATTGCTCGAAAATTTTCTTCCAAATATTATAAATAGTGTTTTAAAAAAGGGCATCTAGGGTCCGCCTAAACTCGAAGAGGGAGCAAAACGCCTTGCTTCGTGATTTTTTGCGATTTTTCATTTTTAATTTTTTTTCACACCTATCGCGCGCTTTTTTTACACTTTTTAATGTGTTTTTACGCTTTTCAACGCTTTTTAATGCTTTTTTTTTCTTTTAACTGTTAAATAATTTTTAGATTGATTTAAAATTTTAAAATAATATTAAAACAAGAAAACGTTTTTTTCACACTTTTACGCCTAAGCTCGCCTAGGTTGAAGCTCGACCTCCACGCTTCGCTACGCTTCAAACAAGGTGAATGAATAGATATCGAGAAAATTTTATGCCTGAAAGTCCTTATTTCCCGGGACTTTTGCTACGCCACCATCTGTTAAAAAATACCACTTCCATTTCCGCCAGTTATTAGACGATCAGATTCACTTTCCTTGGCCTATAATGAAGGGAAGTCAGAGAGTTAGCACATCGAGCTTTTCACTTATAATGCAAATAAAGAAAATGGTATCAAAATGTTACAAGGAATATGACTACCTGGGACAATTGTGCAGCTGCCTCAGCGACAGTCTTTCGCTGGCTTTCGATAGTGCAGCAGTAAGAATACAGTATCATCCCGACTGTTAGCAACCAAGTTCCCTAAAATGTTCTGCCAGCTAAAGGTGTCGTGTAGAAGAACGTTCCGGTGATGTTTTTCCAATTACTAGAAAGGTGCTGAATTTTACAGAAACTGATATTAGGCAGGAAAGGACAACAATATTTAACAGCTGTAGGGAAAAAGGTTTTCGATCCTCACCAGCACTTGAGGGGTATATTTGAAAGGAAATACATTCTGATTCGTCAAAAGGACATCTAAAAATGGACCAGCTACAAACAGTATGATTTCCTGATATGGGCAAGATTGATACAGGAGTTGGTTTGAAGAAACCTTGAACTTCTTCTGAATGGTATTTGTCATCTGAGGGAATTCAGTTGCATATATCAGTGATAACAACATATCAGTAACTGTTGCAATTCCAACACCCATGAGAAGAACTGTAAGTGAAAGCTGGACATTTCTAATGCAAATGGTGGTCAAGAAGGCATTAGAAATCAAACCTGGAACCTAATACAGGCAAACAAAATAGACCCAATACATGTAGAAAGTACACTATAAACAAAGTAGTCCTTGAGGTTTCTGTAACTTGCTCTATAATTGTTTAATTTAATCAAAAAAATTTAGTAATAGACGTCAAGATAGTTGCTGACACAACTCCTATTGCAAGAATAATGCCAAGTTCAAGGACAGGGATGGAGGGACAAGGTGATGCGGCAGATAATAATTGAGTGTTATGTTTTTATTTTTTTCAAACTGTTCAATCATGCGTCGACACGTGTTCCTCCAAATTTTTAACCTGTCTTGGAGCATGTTTGTATAGCACAATTGCCTATTTCTATTAGACAATAATTATTTTTAAGAAGAAGAAGCTACCGTGGCTGGCTGTCAGTGACCTTGACATGCACTAGAGTCCTACACGAATCCCTAGTGGAAATATAAAATCAACTCAACTCAACAAAGCTGTTTTCTATGGTTATCAAGATAGGCTATGTGGATCGCCATTTCCACCCCGCTATATCAAGGGTCAACTCGAAAGTTAAACCACAAAGGTTCGTGTCGTACCTCATTCCATGTGATTTTAGGTTGATCTTTTATCACAGTACTAATCCATTATTTGACTTAACCAGCACATGATCATCCAAAACAAAAATCCCTCTGTTAGACAATGGATCATAATCAATATCTCCGCAAGATTTGAAGCAACATAGCCCGAGGACTTGGATGAAATGTAGATATGTGATTTTACAGTTGATATATATGGATATACCCATGACTCTTGAACTTATCAGGTGATTATTTCTTAGTAATTAGGCATATAAAATCACCGAGCATTCAAATGCCAAAAGACTTGACAAACCTTAAACTTAATTAAAAAAAAAAAAAACTTTACACGGCATTAGTGAATTTAACCTGATAGAAGCCAACAGAATTGAAACTTAGGCAAAGATTTAGAAGCCCAATGGATGTTCCATTCAGTATGCCAAATCCCATGGCAGCTCTAGGATCAAAAGGTTTGTGCTCAAACAATTTCTTCTATAAAGCCACATGAAGAGAACAAAATGTGACAAGAAGATGCCAGCTTGTCAAAGTTGTAGCTGATAAAATACAATGGATAAAGAACCAACGTTAATCATAATTACAAGACAAGTGAAAATGTTGGCCTGCCAGTTTATTTTCCATGTCACTGAGATGCACATGCTTCAACAATGTGTAGGATGAAGAGGGTCTAACAAATTTCCCTTATTTTCTTTCAAGAAAACATTTCGTCTGGTTCTCTGAAACTAAGAAGCAAAACCTGAATACAGGAAGTTTTCACGTTGTAGCCTATAGGAGCATAGAAAATAAGAGTTACGGGATTTGTTTATATTGTCTCATATCCCTTCAGCGGTGTTGACATTTCGATTTTTCTTTAAGCAAATTCAAACAAATTTAGACAAAATTCGAGCAAAAGACGGATCTTTCTACTCATGTAAAGTTAGATATCAAGGATGGTTACATGCACAGACACACAACAATAATTACTAAGCCTTATTCAAAATAGATTTAGAGTTCATCAATTTTTTTCTCTCTTATTTTTATCCATTTTAGTGCGACCACATATTACATCGTCATTTATCAATACTCGTCTTATAAACATGCTACCTTTTAATGGTATAACACTTGATACCATAATCATAGCTAGTGTAATAGTTGGTCATTTGTCTTCTAATCACTTACAACCTCTAACTCTTCTCTGTGATTGTGCAACTTTTCTTTGTCGTTTGTTCTATGAAAAATTAATTTTGGTTATAAGTTTCAAAACTTAGGACTGTTATCTGTTTTCATGTCATTTTCAGTTTTTCAAAATACTGAAAACATGTTTACTTATCTATTTTCAGAAACAAATTTCCAAAAATGAATTTAAAATTTACAAAGAAAACGAAAAACGCCAAAAAAAGTTGTTTTTTGCCGTTTTCAGTTAAAACCAAACCAAAACTTCATTTTTTTATTTTTGAAAATAAATTTTTTAAATGACAAAAAGAATACGTTTTCAGCGATCTACACTCAAAACACAAAACTCAAAATGAATTTCAAACTCAAAATTAAAAAACTGAAACACGAAAAGAACAACCCTACACACATGATAAATCTAGATCATGTATGGGTTGGGTTTGTCTAGCTGGTAGCAAGCAACTCATAATCGTCCATCTCATTTGTTGACACAAAATCCAAATATTTGCTCGATCTCAATATTCCTTTAATAAAAGTAGGAGACGATGTACAATTTTTCCATTTTGCTCAATTTGTCCGTGTGTCACGAAAAACTACAACATTACTTCTTCCAAAAAATTATATCAATTCACACAAAATTTAAGGAAAACCAAGTTTTCAAGGAGAATACCCGTAAACAACTCAAAAAATTCGAGGCAAGAAAATATAGATGACAACAAAATAGCATTAATTTTATCCACCAAAATCAGAGTTAATTAAATAATTAATCGCTAACATTTATCTCTGTTACTACTTATTTGCTCACTAAAAAAATAAAAGGTCATTAATTGCTCACTCACTTTGTCAAATTAATCATTTAATTAACTCCCAAAATCAGCTGTTCAGATCACTGAAATTGATAGAAGTAATAATGTGCCTAAAAATATCTGAAATCTGATCGATCCTTTTCTGAAAAGAACGTTGGGAAGCTGAAAAATAACTGATTTTATGAAATTTGTTATATTTAGACGAATCATATTTCGTCGAAAGAACTCTATTCACTTTCATTGGTAAGAAACAGTTTTCCAAAATTACACTCTTCAAAAATTATCGATCTTAAAATTTATCATATTCTAACGAGCCATACTTTACTTTCTTTCATATGGAAGGATCGATTTTCTTAAATCATACACATACTTTGAGTTATAGACGTTTTTTCTGTACAACGCGAAAATTGTGTTGCACAAATACATCTCCCTATTTTTGTAGGACACTAAGGTTGGGTTTGTCTAAATTTAAATTAATTAACATTTTTTGGACATTCTTAAATTAGTTTTGTTTTTTCTTTTTTTGACAATAAATCAAATATTGTCATAGATTTAATTTATAACTTTTTTAATTGGAAATAATTTTACTAAATTTATCTAATTATCCATCTAAATTCGTTGATAAATCAATTAAAGGTTAACCCAAAAGCTGGAATGTTAAATTTGAAGCAAACACAACTCTTGAGATTGGTTCAACAAAAAAAATGTTATTCAAACATTGTAACCTTAAATTTGTCACTATCTTTATTAGTGTTATAGATAAATCTAGACGTGAGGAAAGCTAAAAAAACAATAGGTCTAAACGGAGCTTGTGACAAGTCCGAGTTATATTGTTAATATTTCTCCCTTTTTAAGATGGAATTCTCTCATGTAATCCATTCAACAACCCTCCTCGATAATTTTGCAATGATTTGTAGAAAATTTGTATTGTAAAAGTTGGCAAGAGATTAATTTTAACTATCATCTTGAAAGAAAAACATGGGGAGTACAATTCTCGAAACCATAAGATAATAGGAATATAAGCAAATAAGGCCAAGCGGGGTGCTAAATAGCAACCTCAATTTCAAGGCCACTACTCCTACTTTACTACACTCTCTTGGTATACATATTATTAAGTTATAAGACATATTTGATACGTATTATGTAATAGAATTGAACAGTACAGTTGATAAAATTATAGTACTGTTCAATGCTATACAATTCACGGTATCAAACATGACAATGTATTACGGAGTATGAATAATATATGGGGAGAAAAATCTAGAATTGACCCCCTTGGAAGGTCTGACCAAACTGCCAATTAGAAGGTGCCACGTTGAAGTTCGTGACGGTTCTACCATCACTGATGGTGACTCTAAATGAAAGGCTCTGTCCATTGAGGAATGAATTGCTTTGCCAGTTTTGGCCCCAATTTCTGGACATAGTTTGCCACCCTGTTCTTGACCCCTTGATTGACACTGCATGGACATCTCCTGCACCCGCGACATTGGTGATCAAAACCAAGTTGAAGTATGAGTGCCCATTTATGGTGAACCTAATTCCCCCTTTCTTAGCACATGGGACCCTACAAACAAATTTCCAAAAATAGTTAAACTTTCAATCCAATTGTATCACAAGAGTGACTTGACTCCATACAGCACTAGACAATACTATAAAAAGTGAAAACAGACCTTCTAAAGATGATGGGTACAATCCCAGCGCGATATTGAGCAATTTGAAGGAAAGCGGGTTGAGCCAAGTCAAAATGTTGAAGGGGAGGATTGCACCAACCACCGTTGTTATTTGGCAAGGCGTAGTTTGGAGGGCAAAAGTTGGTGGCTGTGACGGTAATAGTCCCGGAGAGGCACCATTTGGGGTCGTCATTGCATCGCATTTCATAACACGCACCGCAACTCAATCCATTGTTGAACAAGGTTGTGCTTAGTGCTGCAGTATTTGTTCCATAGCCTTGACTATACAAATTCCCATATCCACATGCCCCTCCTACAAAAAATCAACAATCATATTATTTACTTAGATAACAGACTCAATATGTTCGACTAGACAACATTAAAGTTACGTACCCATGGTTCCAGAAGCATCACCGCCGCCATAGAAAGTGGCATGAGCACTTTGCCAACCTCCATAATCAGCTTCAATACTATGAAATTGTAGACTGAAGAAAGCAAGTGTTACAAAAGCCATTAAGGTAACATCCATTGTGAATATGGGCAATAGAGGGTTGTGACTTTTCAGTTGAAGTTAAGGGTGGAGTGGAGAATGAAGCGAATGGAGTGGTGTATATATAATGGGGAGTTGAAGAAATTTGAGTGAGAAAATTGGAGAGGGAAGACACGAGATGGGGTTGATTGCCGGCCAAAGAGATACATGTATGAATAAGCAAAATTGTGTAATAAATGATAAAAAAAAAAAAAAGAAGTGCACGTGCAGTGGTTCTGGTTGGGTAGCCAATTACCAGAAGCAAAGCTTTGTGGGTCCACTTTTTCCACATGCAATTCTTCTCCACTTTATTGTAGCTTTATATCTTCTTTATGAAAAATATTTTTGGATATATTATTTTATTTAAATTTATACATCTAACTCGTCGTCTCATGTGCAACTCACTTGAAAGTTAGAAGTGGAGTACATTTTTTTTAAATGGACAAGGTCAAGGCTCGAACTCAAGGTTATCTATATGTTCCGGTTGAAAGTCTAAAAGCTCAACTTGTACGTATGAATTGAAGACTTAAAGTTCCATTTTAAAAGGTTTAACAATTAGAAACAATGTTACAATTAGCTTTTAAAGTTTAGATTATGAAGCTGATTATGGTAGTTGGCGAAGTGCTCATGCCACTTCCACTTCCATAGAAAGTGGCATGAGCACATTTGGTAATGTTCCCTATACATAGCTGATGTGGGACTTTTTGTCCACACGTTCCAACAACCCTCATTCAAGCATAAACCTATCCTCGATTCTTCAAAATATAAGAAAAATCTCAGCTTCATCGTACCCCAACTCTAACACTCATTACGATCATCGACTTACATTGATACAAGTGTATTGTGAGCCAACCAAAGAATATTTTACCATCACGATTTTTTAGAGCCCATGCCTTCTTTCGGATCTTTGGCGCACATAAAAGAATTGCTATCAAGTTGATACGAGACTTTTTATTCCCACTTTCAGAAAACGAGTGTAATTCCTTATTCTTGTTGTTTCTTTTATGGCACAAGTAGAACTTCATATAAAATAATTACACATCATGTATCTAATCATAAAAGGGTTAAAGATTAATTGATTATTCTACTTGTACATTAAAGGTTATATCAAAGATTACACAATTTACATGTGACATCCTGTTATTGGTCGGAAGAAATTGTTTTTTTCCTCCAACCTATGACACGGTGTCATATGTAAATTATGTAATCCTTGACGAAATCCTGAGCTATCCGTAGCAAAGTCCAAGATTAATTATGTAAATCAACAATCAACTAAGGAGAAGAGAGCATCTCGTCTGGTTAATGGCGGTGTTTAGCTGAAATTGTGGAATTATCTTATCAGCAGCAGCAGCAGAAGAAGATTAGTAGCTACTAGACACGTGGCGAAAAACTACAAGTTGCCGTCAGTCTATTAATTAAATTTATTTATTTATTTGAAGTTGAAAGATTATCAATTCTGTGCACACAGAAAACCAACAGATAAGAAACAACACAGGTGGGCCCGCATTTTTTGTAATATTTTATTCACAATGGGACCCACCTCCATGTGAGATTTCCGGTGAAATGGAATTATTCTTATTTTAATTAATTGATTTATATAACCTGCTCATAAACTGACGATTGCTGGGAGACAAGGATACGTGTGACTTAAATTTGAGGATTTTATTTAAATAGTTCTGAAGGAGATGGAAAAAGAAAAATAAATAATTGCTGACTTGTAGATGTAAATCAATATGGGTCCGTTTGATTGGTTTAAATTTCATGAAAAATGTCATATTCGAAAAATTTAATTTTTACTTTGACTGTTTGATACGAAAGTGGAAATGAAATTCCAATTCCAATATACAACCACTTTAAACTTGTTTTTTGCAAGTTTCAACGAAAATGTATATTTATGGAGTACTTGAGTTTTTATTTTCCAATTTACATGGAATTGGAAAGCTTTTCCACATTTGCCAATCAAACGGATCCTACATGTAGTGAAAAATTAGAAAGATGCTATTTGTACAGAAAATATGCTCCCAAAATTAATACGAACGCCACTTGGCAGTTTTCTGTTGGACAATGACAAAATAAAAAAATAGATAGACGAAACAGATGTTGCTGTCTCTATTAATTCTGGCAGCAATTCTTCTGTACGAGGAGAATTGCTGGAGAAATTATTGTAAAATATATAAATATCTAAATTATTTTTATTTTTTTAGATAAGGTGATTCAATTTCAAAATCTAATTATTACATATTTACTGAAAAAGTTCATGAGCCAAATGGTTTGTAAATTGTAAGTGCGAAGCATCGACTAAGAAGCAATCAAGCACATTCTTTGACGTCAGTCTTTTGCAAGCCCGCATAGACAAAGAATAAGAGAAGCAACTCGATTGCCAAAATTATCAACAATTACACTACCAACATATATTAGAAATTATTTTATTTATTTTCTTATAAATACAAATAATATAAATCGCCTTTTGGACGCCAACTTTGCATAGTATCAGCAGCATTGTTTTGTTCAGCAGAGAATAAAATCTTTTCCACCGAAAGCAAAATTTTTTACTCTTTTTGACAAAAAAGCTTGGATTATAATAAAATCCCATGTCATGTAACTACTAGGCTTGAAGTAGGTATATTAAGCTGATTTCTAATAAATACTTATTTTAAAATAAGCTGTTTTGGCCCTTTTGGAGACTTGTGCATGGGAACTCCAGCCATGAGATTTGACATGTTGTTTGGTTTTTGTTGGATGTTGATATCCTTTAAAAATTTTTGTTACAATATCATTATCCATCACACATTCATACAATAAAATATTTTACACACAAACCAATAAAATTTCCTTACTTTTCAACCACACGTTCTTCATCAATTTACTATTAAATAACACCTTACAAGAAATTAATGGCTCTCAAACAGGACTTAATTAGAGCTGAATTAAAACTCATCTTTTCACACGTAAGATGTGGATTCAAACACATCAATACATCGATACAGTATTATTTGAACATAAAATAATTTACGTAGTAAAATATATTTTTAAGTGAATCTTGAAAAGCTCACGTATACACAGTATTCACAATGTTGCAGTCGAATAATTTTAAATAAAACAAGATAGGGTAACATGGCTTGTTGTACATGGTGAAGAATCGTTTACCTACTATCGACTTAAATTTGTTAAAATAAAGCTTACATAGGTGATTTCTACTAAAATTTTGTTAGAAAAGAAAAAAACAAGAAGAGCCCTACAATATTTATTTGGATTCTCTTCGTTGGAATGATGTTGATTTCAAAGAATTCTTTTTTTATATTTTTTCAATGGAAGAAACGAAAACTCATTATGAGTACGCTAAACCGTTTTTCTTTGAAAATGAAGTATAGAGCATCTTTTTAATAATCTATAGACAAGCAATTTGTCAAAACATATTAGTTATGACATATTAGTATGTTCTAAATTAGGAAAAACATGTCAATTTCTACTGCGCCTGTCAAAACAAAAGTGGTTTATACATTACCCTTTTTTTAGTCAAATAGTGGTACCACAACTTGTCAAAATCTATAACACGAAATATACTACTTTGTTAATAAGAAAAATACAAAGCTAGACGTATGTGTACTACAATTCTTTTTATTTTTCAAGTCGATGTGATTTGTTCATTGAGAAATATGCAATTTTGTCGGTTCCATCAGAACTTTTTAATTTACCCCATCAATTTTTGCTTTTTCAGTGACGTCGAATTGCTAAGAATTAGAAACTTTAATTCTATTTCACCTAAGAACAACCAATTCACGGAAAGAAAAATAGATACATGAAATCATGCAAGATTCCACTTGCTATTTTTCTATGAACCATACTTGATGTACAATATTCATTGACAACATTGTTGACATGCCATGTGACATGTTTTCATTCGACAGATTGAAAACTACAGATTTTTTTAACCAACAATTTTTTGACACGGTAAAATTGTCGACCAATGTCATCCAACATTGTACAAATAACATAATTGTTTTTCCATATACTAACTAATAGTATATGATTTGGAACTTTTTTACTTATAAGTTGAAAAGTAGCTTTTTATTTAGATAAATATATAATTATAAATATGTTTTAACATATTTCAACTGGTTCTTTTTTCTTATTGTGTTGAGGAAAGTATTCATGTGCACGACCGTGAAATTGAAGAATATGCGAAGCTGATGAGAGGCGGTGTTAGTTGGAAGGCTTTGTGCACTTCAAGAAAAAGCACATAAAAAGGCTGATGCAAAGCATAAACTGTTATCAAAAGCTAGCATTTACATGTCAGTTATACGATGCTTAAGATCTAAGAATACAATTATTACTTTAAAAAAAATTATTCAACTGCAGAAAGCTCTTATCCAGCAGTATTCATTGGACCCCCCAAAGATGGAAAACAAAATGAAAAATAGAGACACCACATAAAATAGTCACACTTATCGAGCAATTGCGACCTGGTTGATATGACGAAATTACTCCTGGCGACGAAAACTTAAGAATATACCACAGCAAAACATTTGAATATATCCAAAATTCGGGTGAAAATAAACATGAGGTAAAAATGAGTTCACTGGATTAACACAAAAGCCTATCATCCATGGTTTCTCTTTTGAAAAAATGAAAGGTACGGACTGATTCTTTAATCATTGTTATCAGTAATAAATTTAACCCAATTTACTCTTAATTTTCTGAATTTATGGTATATCATATCAAATAATCTTCCTATAATTTGAGGTAAACTTGCCGACTTTGAAATGAAGAAGTAGAGCGATAACTTTTGTTTCAACAAAGGCTTGGATAGAACTCAGACAACTTCTTGAAACCTTCAACATCTTTAATAACCTTTGCAGATGATGTTTGTGCATCCAGATTCTTCCATTCTGTGTTGCAACCCCATAACCGGATTGCAAGCCTCCGGCACTTTGGAGAGGGTTGCTTTAAGTAAGTGTTGTACCAGTTGATAATGTCTGACTTTTGAATACCCCTAAGCTCCTCTGCTTCCTTTTCGGACATGTCAAACATATACCTAAAAGACGGTCATCAAAGGTCAAGACAGTAATATGTTAAAAAATTGGATGTCATAGACAGATGCAGGTGATTGTAATACTTCTCGTTTATTAGGTATCATTTATACGCCAATTTATTACCATTATTCAAAATTAAGAGAACTTCGTTCACACTGTAAGCATTACATAGATGTGAGCTAAACGCATTTTGGAGGTCGTGAACACTAACCCATCCCAAATGCAGATCGAGTATGGCCTAGCACCACTACAGATTTCACATATTAGACATGCATATTTTCCAAAAAGTAACTTGCATGTGGGTGTAACTGAAACTAAACACAATATGTATATTAAGGTTGCAAGGAGTATGGAAATTCTCCAAACTTAATTGAAGGTAAAAGGTTCAGGATACTTTCGCGCCAGCATCAATCTGCTATCCTGTAAGTTCACAAAAGGGGTTTCACTTCTCTAATCTTTACACATTAAATATGCAACATAATCTCTTACCTTTTATCAACTATTTGACCCCAAAGACGATTTGTTTCATATACAAGAGATGGATCTTTCTCAAGAAGCTTGCCCATTAACCCACTTTTGTAATTCTCAAACATTTCATCGTCTAGTCCATTCTGCAGAACCAAAAAGTTCCATCAGGGAATCATATACACAGTTGACCTTTTGAAAAAAGTACTGTTCAATTCAACATAAATAACAAATTGAGAGAAAAACAGAACACACCACAGAGCAGATTTAAGGTATGATCTCTATATACGGAAAAAATCAATCTATGCAAAACACACTGACTAACAGACCAGTTCCTAGCCATTCTTTTCCATCAATGGTTTTCAATTTTCCTACGATTGTTTTGCTTTCTTTCTTTTTCCCAAGGTGTTGAAAGAAAGGTTTCAACGTAAATCTTCTACAAAGTCAGAAATCGATGGATATAAGAGAACCACTTAACAAATGTATATCACATCGCTAAGTATCGTCGGTATCCAGAATCAACTTCAATACTTAATATTTCAATGCAGAATATTCTTCAAACTACAACAAATTGAGACAATGTATAGAGTTCTTATGCTAACCACAAGACACAAGCTAACCAAATGCTGATTGCTGCTAGTGAAGAATAGAGAACTGTCATGGCCAAATGTATTAGAAAGAAAGATATCATACTTACCAACATCTCTTCTAGGCCGTTTATGAAGTTGTCAATCCTCTCTTGTAAGTACACAGGATTGAACTTCGAAGATTGAACGCGGAAACAGAACCCTAATATGCGGTATGTCACCCGTGGGCTACAGTCAACAACATAGCCAAGTTGCTCTTTTGTCCTATTTTAACATCAATTAAATCATGAATTAGTCATTACTTAACAGGGGGAGCAGTACATGAATTAGTCATTACTTAACAGGGGCAGCAGTATTTAAATCCATGCATGCATGTATGAACACATGTGCTTGCATAGAGAGAGACTACTATCATTATTTATAATGTTTTTTTGTAGAAAATATGAAGGAATTGGAATCCAACCATCATCTTATGATACAATATATTCTAGCTCCAAGCTCGAACTAAATTATACCTGAGCTGATTGAAAAGCGGTTCTTCCACTATTTCGTCAAAAAGGTCAATCAATGCTTTCAATTTAACCAAGTCGATTCCTCCTTCTGGTTCAATCTGAAAGTAAAGCTGCAAATAGAACCAAAATAAAAAAAGACTAGACAGCATTAGCAACATCTTTCTAATAACAAGTAGGGCCCATAGTAAGTGCCTTTCTAGATTACCTCCACAACAGAGTTTGTCTCTAGTATATTTTTCACCCTGACATCTCTGACTAGGTCAGCGCTTGATGGGAGACACACCACAGATTCCTTGTGTCTCATCTCAACTGGAAGTGGTTGCACAGAGAAATTACTTCTGAATATATTGGAAACATATAGAGCTTCCTCTTCCAGCAAATTCCCATGGCACAGGCCTTCAATATACAACTGCACGTAAAATGGATGGCAGCAATGCTGAGGAAAAAATGATTGAAAGGATAGTCCTGCATGCATGTTACTCCACAAAGTATTCTACTATTTTAGATACATGTTTCCCTTTAGTATGTTTCCCTATTGGGTGAGGTTATTTTATTAGCTGCATTCTTGCTTAAGGAGTTACTTTAAAGGTTTTGTTTCTCATCTCCTGTTGGGATTTAAATTTCTAACTTAACTAGGTTTAGAAGGATTTATCAAGTCATAAACATCAGATTTGTTAAAAAAAAGAAGAAACTCATTTTGAGTTTCTAAAACATAAAATTGCTCTATTCACAATTGTTCACCTTTTTTAACTTGCCTGAGGAGAATGGGGAAATCCTCAAATCCATGTATTATTCCATTATGTATGGACTTAGATACTAGTATCGGAACCACATTATTGTCAAAGTATCAAATCATCAACGATGTATAGTTTATGTTTAAAATGAAAAATCTATAAACCAAACAATGTTCCAGTATGAGAAGTCCAGTAAAGGTACTTGATTATAACAGAAGAGTCCACACGACATAGGTTTATTCGCAAAAAGAAATCTTGTGTTAACATACCTTTAAATTACTCTCTCCATTTCAAGAACCTTATTCCTTTCTGGATGTTAGTAAATTTCCAAAAATATCCTACTTAAAAGTACACGTAACTGACAAGATTCTTGGCATTAGTTTCAATAGTGAAAATGAAACGTTAAATCGAATAGCAATTTTTTCAACTCTCAACCAGAACTGCCTGTCAATATTGAAAAACAACCATTGTAGACACAGATAGTGCATTAAATATTGCTTCAACTTACGTGCCGGCATGCATTGTTCATAAGCTAAGCAGCTCAGGCTCTATTGGATTCTCTTTTGCGCTAATTACCCAGCACGTTATGCAAAAATGTTATAAAGGCCAGGGAAAAGGTAGGGTAAAGGTAGTGTTTTCTCTGTTATATTTAGGTATTGATCCTTAAGGGAAACATTTCTCTTGAAAAGTATTAGAGTTCTAATAACATTAAAATAGAAAAATTAACAACCAATTTTTCTTTTTTTCTTTTTTTTTTTTTTGGTGCTTTTTCTAATATTCAAGATAAAAGAAAATAGAACTTGTACTCTCGTCTTTTTTTTCCAATGTTTGGCTTTTATCATCTTTTACTGTCTTCCCCAATTAGATGGATTAAGAATAAACAAATACAATCCGCTTATTTAAGGGATAATTATATCGTTTGTCACTAAACTTTTCTTGTGTTACTACGTCATTGAACTTCGAAGAGTTTCCCCAGGATCATTCAACCTCCAAACGTGACACCATCTATCATTCTGATGAATTCAGTTAAAGGAACTGCTCACATGCCAAGGAACATATCATGTGGTTGGTCAATGCCGTTAACTATGCCCAACTAAGATAAATAGTGTTCTAAAATCATATCACTAAACCTTCGCTTTTGTTATTAGAGGTCTTTAAAATTTAAAATGTTTCTCCATTTTTCGTGACTTCCCATTGACAGTTCATTTTGGAATTATCTGGTGTTGTGCTACCATTGATTGGACTTCTAATAACAAGTTGGATTGTAAGTTAATAATGTCTAGAGTTTCAATTGGGTTTGGTGTACCTCGTCAGTCGTCAGTTTAGACTCATATCTTGATGAGATGAATGTGAGTAGTCGCATTAGAATTCCGTGATGGTGGAACTTATATATATGAAGGTTATGGCTATGACCACTCTCCTCTCCAAGAAAACTTTAGACGCTTAAAATTTCCCGAGTCATCACCATAATTTGGATAGTTTAGGTAAAGATTTGATCTAGACATGCTTGATTCAGCAAGATTTTTGCAACTCCTACAGGTGAGAGAATTTTATATTATAGGTTCAAGTGGTACTTGTTACACTAATTTTTCAATCTCTCGATAGTTATAAGTTCTACTTTGATGTGTGTTACTAGATTGAATCCATCTTAAACACTGCGATAATATTCCAAGTCTAAACTAAAATCGTTCAATTGCCTAAACCAAACCAAACCAAACCTAAACACGATTTGTAATTTAGTTTGAGTTAAAAACGATTTTCTCCTGATATGGAATTTTTCCCGATATATATGTTCAAATTTCTTTAGTTCAATTCATGAGATGTCTATCTTTGACTGGATTTATGCACGTTAGATGGGAATTGATTATCACCTTGTTGCTTTAACTTTTGAGTAGAGTAGAATGAAAGTTTGCTTTTGTTATAGCCCATGGTCAATTAAATCCTATCAATGGAAAATAGTTGTAGACTTAATTTCAATTCGACAAGTTATCCAATTTTTTCTTGTTAAAAATATGTATATGAATCATAGTACTAATAGTGGAAGTTTCCAACGAATAGTAAATGTTTCAATTTTAGTCTTTTGGTACATCCTGATCCAATAACACTAGTTACTACTAGTAAACTTACTATAGATTTAACTAATAAGTAAATATTAACTAAATTTTATATGTCTCCATTTTCCATAAACATAGTAACACATCCTACATGGAAGCATTAGTATTTGATATGATTGCGTTAAATTCTTTTATGTGCTTAGCAAAAGAATTCTTGACCAAATCAAGTTAAATGCTAGAGAGGAAGCTAGTTGTATAGTCATGCACATTGGGATTTCTATTCGACGCCAACTGTAGGGCAATGAGCACAACAAAACAAAGCAAGAGGAAACAGAAAAAAAAAAAAAAAAAGCTCCTAAAGAAGCTTCAAGGAGGCAAGGCTTATGCATATATGCTGCTAATACAAGTTATACATTAAGGCAGTAATTTGATAGCATAACGTGTAAAGACCGGTTTCAAACCTGGGAAAGAAGATCTGGAATAAAAGTCGTCAAATCAGCAAGAGACAAGTTTCTTAACAGGAGCAACTTCTCCTCTACGTCCCAAAAGCTCTGACACAATACTTGCAGTCTTAAGTAGGAAGAATGATTTAGCGGCTTCATGTTTGTGTTCTTTAAAGTTCTCTCTAGATCTTCTTTGATAACCTATCAAAAACTGATCATCAGTGCATGAAACAAATCTAAAAAAGACAACTTACTACAGAAAATCTGCAGAGGAATGTATTAACGTTAATTATAATGAGAATCAAGTAGAAGCCTTGCTGTAAAAGTTTATCATTCTTTTCATAAAGATTTGTGTAAAATATCATTATTGGTTACTTTGAGCCAACCGTTACATAATTTAATTGAATTGCTGAGTGCTAATTTTGCGGAAAAGATCAAGACTTAATTCTTAGCTTGCTATATCACTACTGCTAAACATGCAAAGCCAAATGAAATCACCGATCAATTAAATTATGAAGAAAAACAAAACCTATCAAAGGCTACAAAAGAAGGATGAAGTAACAACTTTTACATACCATGAAGCGGTCATCCTTTGGCAGAAATGATTTAGCAACTGCCAAAACTTTCGATAAAAGGACTGGAAGCTTATCATTGAAACCATAAACCTTTAGCTCTAACTTGTCACCATATAGAGAAATAGAACTTTCTAGTTTAGCCACACTGGCCTGCCATCGAAATAATTAGGTCATGTCATATGCAAATAAATATTTACAGATCCACTGGGATCAGCCTAAAGCACAGATGAAATTCAATAAAAGCACGAAACACAAGAGAGAGAGCAACCTGATAAATAATTTCATTAAGCTCATCTTTCAGCAGTAGTATAAATAATTCAGTCAACAAAGAATTCCTCAAGCTACCATATCCTCCGTTTAATGTAATGCGGAAATATGTATTAGCACGAGGAAGTTTAAAAGTCTTGTCAAGCTTGTACCACAACTTCGTCATAGGCTCATCAAGTATACATCTTGGGGATGATAAATCAGCAAACTGATAGGACACCTTGTCAGCACGTATGGAAAAATCACGCGGAATGAAGTTGTTCTTTGAGGGCAAATGTAAAGAGGAATCAATTGTGGGAGGATCTTGCCATAATTGCATCAGAGACGATGGAATGTCTTCCTCAACATATTCTGATCCAAACCATGGCTCGAGTTGAACATCTGGAACCATGCCAAAAAGGAGAATTGGGGGTCAATTTTGCATTGAACTATTGACATTAATAGACAAAAAGTAGATCGTGATTCGTAAACCAGAAAAGAAATAACATGGAAATTTTGAAACTCTAATTATGAGTAGTGATACAAATGACATGGCCATGTTTCTCATTGATAGACCTGGACAAATAGAGCAGCAAGATAACCAGCTAATTCAGTCTGAATTGAGCAAAAGGAACTAAAATGTGGTCATCGACCACTAAGATCAGACAATCCTACTCGTTGGATCATCATGGCTAATTCAACTAATAGGTCAATCAATTTAATGAGATAACAATTACATAGCAAGTTACTTTTGTGAACTAATATAAGTCCTATATAATTAGACATTAAGAAAACCAAGTTACTTTTCGTGATTCTATACTAATTGCTTTCAGCACAGTATTTAGGGTTAACCTTTGCAACTTTTTTCACCAACCGCGAAAATTTATAGCTATTTTTTCAGTAAGAACGTGCATATTTTCACGATAAAAATAAATAAATAAATAAATAAATAAAAAGGCAATGAACACATACTAGTGGACTATGCTTGCACACAAACTAGCTGAAGCAGAAGAATGCCCCATGATAAGTTTATTAAGGATTAAATTCATCTCATGCCGAGGGTTTCGTTCAATTTTTCTATTATTAGCCATATGTTTTTAGAATTTATCAACTTATTGCTGTTTATAGTTGCCTAAATCCTAGAGTAATTAGCACGTGTCAGTCATTTCCTACAAGTTCTAGAAGTTCTCTTGGGCTGCAATTTATGACATGTTCTATTCGTATTAGCATTAGCAGTAATAATGATTTTCGAGCTCTTAAAAAAGACATTATACAGTAAATGATATTTTAGAGTGGAATGACATTATTTTCTTAGCTTTCTAGGTTGAGGTTTGTGCTTTCTAAACCTGATTGAGTATTGATCTCAGTCAAACCCTGACAGGAAGGGTTGTGTAACTTCTTTACAGAATTTTTTTCTCCATAAAAAACTCGTTGAATTGACTGGGGCCAAATTGTTTCAGAGAATTTACGAATCCACCATGCTTCAATTGCAGTAAGGCCTTCTAATTAACAAACCAAGGAGCTTACGCCCTATTAACAAGACTGTTTGTCTATCTGAGACTGTTCCTTGGCCCGTAGGTCATGCGTCAGAAGGAGCCCAAAATCATAATTTTGTCCAGAACCATTATTAAGCCAGCTTGTTAGTGGTTCACTTAAGATGCCTTGCTCTTATAGTCGCATTGTGTCATTTCTTTAGAAGATTTATGGTTTGACAAGCAAATCAATTTGAATATACAATGAACCAGCTTTAGCGCTCAATAAGCTTATGTTCATTGAAGAACTACAGTTTGGTAAAGAAATTAGGTCTCCATACTTGTCAACCTTTCTACCAAAAGAAGCTCAATTCACCTTATTCCTTTTAAATACATTTGACTAGAGGATGTTCGGCATACATTTATTGAAAGATAACCAAATACAATTATTTAGACATCTCCATAGAGCAATTTATCATATTTCATAAGGCCTATGTTTGGTCCCCATTTTTTCAAAAACTCATTTTTCCAAAACTCGTTTTCAACAACACATTCTCCCATAAAATAATTTTACAAGTAAACCCAAAATTTTTCCAAATTTTCTAACCACACATTCTCCAATAACATATTATTCCAAAATGCATTTTGTCCAAAAAATGTGGCTCAAACAAGTGCAAGATTTTCATCAAATACTTGTTAATTAAAAGCTTATATTTGAAAGTGAAGCACATGAATAAAATATTACAGACTATAGCAAGGAATGAGAACTGGTGTAAGAAAAACTTACCACGTGACTTGTTAATAGACTTTGTAACTAGGTCAATTCTCATGTTTCCAGGCTTGAAGAATTCCAAAATATTTTTTATCATATCCTCATCCCAGATTTTATATGCGTATTCACCATATATAACATGCTCTGGCGGATAAACAAGGAGATTTTCTGCAATGACAAGTATTTGTCAATAAATATGGACAATTTAATACAAGCAAAGACAGTGTAAGACCAAAATTCGACATGAGAACAGCTTAAAGACATTGACAAAAAAAATACCAGAAAGTTCTGCAGCATAATCATCCTGAGGTTGCTCCTCCGCAAATCCAAATTCCATAGTCCCAATATCTTGGAGTTCCTTAAAAATCCATTGTTGAGGAGAAAGTAGGCGAAGTAATTTGAGATATTGATAGACAAATCCAATGATATCAAATATCTGCATCAACAGTAGCATATGTTAATTGTAACTAGGATTAAAAATTCAATATTCAGCTGATTAGTTTGCAAAGAGAGACATACAGGAAATAGTAACAAACTCTGCTTGCTATTAGAATAAAATAAAATCAAACATACTACAATGAATATGTTCATGTGTAGGCAACGAAGTAGATCGATCTGATGCCAAAATCATCCATGGGCCAGATCTAAAATTTGAAACATGAAACCACATCCATATCCAAATGGATGTAATACATATCTAATCACGTTTTAAATTTTAAAATTGTAATCAATTCTTTCCATTTGGCAACTTGATCAAATTTATTTCTTGCATTATTGATTCCAAATGACCCAACTTCAAATTAACTATTACTCCATTTGCACGTCTTGGTTTGAATTGTCATGTAGTTTCATGTGAGAGTTGAATAGGTGGAAGTTTGATGCAACCAATTGCTAAGAATCCAGAGCAATCATAGCAAGTTCTTTAAAACTAGGGTATTCATGGAAACAACATGCATAGTTTTTTTATCAGAGTAATTATTTATGAACATGCAAAATAAAGAAATAAGATTATTAAATCATGAACAGATGAAGTAAGATTTAAAATCTAGTCATGAATTGCAGCCATTCTTAACGTCCATGCAAAGGAATTACTATGCAAGTAACAAAATTATTAAAAGAGCTAACTAGCAAGTGATATTCGATTTTTCCTGAAATTTTAGAACAGGGAAAGAATTACCTTCTCCAAGCCAGAGTCAGTGAGGTGTATAGACATTCCAAAAATATAAGCTATTGAAGAGCGATGCATTCCTTCATCACCAACACCAGCAGATATGGAAGATGCCCAGCCTTTAGCTTTGAGGAAAAATAGCAAGCTTCCTTTGCCCTCTGAAATCATGTTATTTTCCCTTCAATACTTGTAGTGTTGCCCATAGGCATATATATACCAGCTATGCTAATATGATTATAAATTTCATGAGCATTGTTAGCAGAACAGCTTTAAGCTGCAACAAATGAAATCATACTGCCCCCCAGACTAATGTTCAAATATCCTTTTCGAAGCATCTCTACAAAACTTTCTACTTTCCTAAGATCAACTCTTTTTGAATCGCTTTATTCCAGTATGACCCTTAAACCAATAAATGGTATGATCTTAACATGCAATGTGTGGTCAATGGGCCAAGTGTTCCAACTTCATGTAGCATGTCTGTATTGGAAAAGATCATATTTAAGTGCTGCTCAGCTCACCTACTCTGTGCCATCCACAGCAAGGTCATTTCATTTGAAAGGTAGCACAAATAAATGCTAAAGAATTATTAATTCTAATAGAGTACAAGGACAAAATAAGACAACTTCAATGGGGATCTGCTCCAAATTTAAAGAATTATAAATTAAAATAGAAACAAGATATTAAAACCTTCTTACCCCTGGATCTCTCCAGTTCTCTATAATGAGTGTTTTTAACTTAGATTGCACTAACAGAAACTTTAATAAATTCTCTCCCATCCGAATCTCTCCAATTCTCTATAATGTGAATTTTAGTGTAGATTGTATTCAACTGCGGTAACTATGTGTTGAATGACGATTTTAGTTCAATCGGAGTAAAATAAGAGAAGAAAACCTAACTGACTAGTGTAAACAAAATTGAAGGCAAAGACACTGTCTAAAGCACTTACAACTTGTAGATAAATATATTTTTTTCTAGATGAGATGTGATACAATTTCGTTAGCTGCCAGGTAATAAACTTAAAACAGTCCTTGTGTTTGAAGATGTAGAAACATGGGTTGTATTTCATAATTCTAGTAAGTGCCTAAATTATGTACAAATTGTTTTTAATCCCTTAGAAAAAATATTGAAAAGGAAAAACAAAATAAAACGATTGAACCAAATGACATTTTGCCCCAAATCTATCACATTTTTCGACAGATTCCAAATCAAGAACCATAGGTGGAAAATAGAGGAAAGCAACGCCACAAGGCAAGTGAAACTAATAAAAATACACCAACGACAGATGCAGAAACACATAATAAATTTCCACCTCTTCCAATGTGAAACGTTCTGTCATTTCCTAAAAGAGAGAAATGACTACCAAATAAAAGAACTTGTACCAGCAGAAAACCATCTTACCATGTCCAAGGAGATGAGCAAGGTAATCTTCAGCCTTCTTTAGATAATCTTTTCGCAGGGAAGGTAATGTCCATGACAGATCAAGTATATGAATGTCTTTAACTGCCTCTAACCGGTAAAGTTTGCCAGCTTTCCAAATAGGAACATCTAAACATGTCTCTAGCATATCCACAGAGCCTTTTTTGATGCTGCCAAATAATTCGTGGACCCAACTTTCTAGGACATCAAGTGTCTCTGGAGATATCAAAAGTTCAACAGTTAAGATAACAAGAAAGAATGACAATGCAAGCAGACTTCTGTTTCTTTTTCCATCTCATCATATATACCAGATAAAAAAATCGCATAAAGAGCACACAGATTCCTTCTACACTAAAATTGTCAAGAATAATGATAGGGAATGCTCCCCTGTAATTTTGAATAAAAATACTATCCTGTTAGTAGCCAGTGTTTTGCCCTTGACAGGCTTTAAGGTGTAAGCCCCAACATGAACCAATAAAATAATTGAAAATTTTTAAAAATATGGAATTATACTCTTAATAAACCGTAAACGATGTAAAACATACATGATAAAACATTTCAACGCTTGCATGGAGTTAGCTTTTACTTATTCTCAAATACCATATTTGCATCTTTTTCAGGAAAAAAGTTCACAACCTTTGGACTGTCTACCTCCACATAACATTGGGAAGGCGACCCCAATTTCAACCATCGCCTGATTATGCATGGAGCTGGGTTTTTTTTTTCAAGTTAGATTCTCCAGAAGCTCCAGAAGTAAGGATGGAGAGAATATCTCTACCCTCTTAGGTTAGGACCCAAAGTACAACTCATTGAAAGGGTACCTTTTCTCGTTATAGGTAAGCTCTCTTTGGGACGCTTTCTCACAAAGAATAAGCCCCCACTGTTAGATAACCAAATGTGAGTCTTTTTTAGGTGCCCCAGTCAAAAGCTATACCAAAAATTGGTTCGGGTAGAAAATAGAAATGGATGTATCGGTTCATGTAAGAATGCACAAAGAATACCAAAAACGAGTTATTTTTATTCGACAGAGTTCTAATTTTATTTTCACCTAC
Organism: Fraxinus cuspidata; assembly: GCA_903798385.1. Taxonomy (NCBI): domain Eukaryota; kingdom Viridiplantae; phylum Streptophyta; class Magnoliopsida; order Lamiales; family Oleaceae; genus Fraxinus; species Fraxinus cuspidata. The sequence goes on from CAIGRP010111495.1 coordinate 24,673, forward strand.
TTAATACTTAAAATTGAATAGTATGGAAATGCATTCATATAAATTGATGATACTATTGGAGTGATTAGAAACTTAATATGGATCAACATAGTAAATTATTATCTACTAAACAAATGAAACAACTTACCAACTATTCAAGAATTCTCTTGCTTTGACTTGAAAGAAAAGTATTCTAGGGAAGAAATAATAAACAGACAGACTACAGTAAGATATATACAAAGGAGAGAAAAATATATTTTGTGCAGCAGGTCTCCTTTCCCCACCCATTGCTGCTAAAAAGATTTGACTCAATTGGGAGAGGGGTTTATCAAGTTTCAACTGTATGAGGTTAGCACACACCTGCTTCACTTGTTCTCTTATCTATTCTCCAACTCTCTTATTTTTCCCCTAATTTTGAATCTGCCCTCTACTTTCAATCGCGTACATTTAAAATGATTTCTGTTAAATGGAAAATTGGATAAATTTCTAAATGATACTGTTATTCCGACCCTGGCAAGTGAATTCTTTGCACGAGTTCCTAAAATAGGAAGTCTCAAATAACATGAACGGTGGATTAAGAAGAATGTGGTCCAAGTTGATGTGAAGTGTTGAAGGATACAACTATAACCATGCCACGTTGATTAACATAAACAAGTGTCAATTCTCAGGGTTGTCTAAAACATTTTCCCAACTATATTCTCTCTTGATCTGTCATGCTTTAACAGTAAATAGATGCCAAGAGTGGGGAAGGAAATGAGTTAAGGGGACCACAAAGAATGTGAATGTACATGAAATTAATTAAGCTAGCATCCATTGGAGTACTGAGCCTTCACGGGTTAACTTTGAGACAGACAGTAAACTAATAGAGTGCAGAGGAAGGAAAGGATACTTAAAACCCATATAATTGTGGGATATGATTTTGACAGGTAGAGTTGACTTGCTTACTATTCACATATACATAATTGATCATCATTTAAGATATTTCCCAAAGCTTGCTCAAAATTATATTGCCTTCAGTATTGCTCGCTGAAGGAATAAAGAGGGAAGTCACAAGGTTGAGTGGTAAGGTTGAATCTCCAGGTAACTACATTCTACCAAACTACGCAATTTTATTTCGAAAGGGAAAAAATGGATTAAATTAATATAACAAATTTCAACTATATTAATATGGCCAGAAAAAAACCTTTCACGTCAATCCAATTTCTTACTATTGTAGGAATTAAAAATTTACCTCCTCCAATGACAACTAACTTCATCAATTCACCATGATAATTATCATTGTATAATTTCACAATATGCTCCCGTAAATTAATTCCTTTCTCCATAGCATCTACCAGGCTCTTCTTATTCCCTACAAGAAGACGAGTGAAAACCGCACAAATAATGATGTAGCAGCAATTATGGACTCAGGACAAAAAATAAACTAATAATGATCGGGTGAAACATACCCCAAAAGAATCGGTTGAAAGGATGACCAGGGGCAGATGTATGGCACTGCAACTGTTGCAGACGACAGGAATCATTTTGTAAAACCTGATTAAATTCTGACCCAAATTGTAGTATGTTAACAGAAAATTCAGCTTCGAGTCAGAAACAATAGAAATTAACAATCTATTCAGAGTAAATTTCTGAGACCACTGAGACAGAAAAGAAAAGAAACCTGAATCCACAGCTAATACCTCCCTTTCCATGGCTTCAGCTTTCATCAAAGGAGAAATGAAAAATTGAGCAAATCTGACACATGAAAACATTAAGAATAAATATCCACTAAATCTTTCACCCAAGAGGATCAACATTAATAAAGTAAAGGATAAATAAACAAAACTGCTTTAAAACTAAGACTTTGGTTTCATATGGAAACAGAAAATATGCAGTAATTAACCAAGATGTATATGTGTATGTGTGTGTGTGTGTGTATCAAATAACTGGAATTTGAATCTTTACAATGCTAAGAAGTGCAGCTTAAAATCAAAATCTTGAACAATCAATCTAATCTATACTTTTTTTTTTTTTTTGAAAGATAAT
>CAIGRP010111518.1:0-12622 GCA_903798385.1 Fraxinus cuspidata
TTTTGCCAATCAAACAAGTTCAAAAATGGAAAATGAAATTCATTTTCCATCTTCCCTAAAAAATAAGGCCAATCAAACAGGCCCTAATTGTAATCCAATAAAGCAGCTTTCTTCTCCTCCCTCCAAAGACTCTACCACATGGATTTTTTTCAAATTCCTGTTTTGACCTTGGATTCGAACCTATATAAGTAGCTTTACTCTCCATGAAATCTAATCAACAAGAAAAAACCGGTGTCCTAAGTAAAAGACTATTTGTTTTGCCCTCAAAAATAAATAAAAAGAAATTAATTAAAAGTGAAAACGGAGCCCACAATCTCTACCTACTGTGACCCTATCCTTTGCGGGCCAGATTAAGCCCTTGTTTGGTATAAATTTAAATTAAATTTTAATCAAAGTCAAAGTCAAAGTCAAACAATCAATATTAACCACATATTTTGTGGGTCCCACAACATTTTAACCATATATGTCAATTTTTTTTATCTAAATATACTAAAAGTCTAATTTTAATCCATACCGAAGAGGGGTTAAATGTTCATCAAAGGTCTGTTTGCATCTCAAACGCACTTTATAATGAAGTTTTGACAAGTAGGATAAACATGATCGTTCCTCTAGTTGAAGTATTGACATGGCCCTTAGTCTTCGTCTGGTTTTCCAAATTCAAATTTATTACTAAGTGTGTTTGATGGATATAATTGAGAAAATAATATATTTTAAATAGTGATATGATGAGAAATATGTGGTTAAAAAGTAAGGAAAAATTATTGATGTGATGAAAAATATTATTTTTTTGAAGAATGTGTGGTTGAAAATGAAATAATGTATTTTAAGATATTGTATACCAAACATGGGCTAAATTGTATTTTAGCATTGGCTCCCTTAAAACCATTCAAGATAAAGAGTTTTCTAATATCTAAATTCTAAAACATATACTCCAATTCGCCAAAGATTCAAGAGACAACGAAGAATCCATTATTTTTATCTCTTTAGTTTAGGCTAAGAAATGATATTTAAATTGACTTATTCGTTTTCAAGCCAATAAAAAGGATACAACTAACTGCTGGATTGTATACACGTGTTTATTTATGAAAGTGAGAGTTTAAATGAAAGATTTAATTTTATATATTCTGGAGAATTCACACGATCATATTTTTCTTGAGTCTCGTCCATAAGAGCAAGATGGTCTACACAACTATTTCCTTGTCTTAAGGTGTACACTATCTCGATATTGAGTCTCTATATTAAAAAACGATAATTTTCAAGCAAAACTCTATTTAATTTTCACTTGTACAACTCTTTCTATAGAATATGTTTTCAGAAAACATTTATAAATCTTCTATCTTTGTTAAGTGATGAGGTTCGAAATATCATCCAAAACTCACTCATTAAACTCGACTCGTATTCAGTATTGTCTATATTTGTCTTCTATCTATTTTCCTTGGTCTTCTCTATCAATTTTAGAGCTCTCATATCTATATTGAATTACTTTCAAAAGATCATTCCTTTACGCTAATTTTTTGTGACACGAACCAATTTAAATAATTAAAAAACTATGAAAGGTTATGTGAATCACTTATATTAAACAAAAAAATACTTACCTTTTGAATTTAATTCTGTTATCTATAAGGCCACAATTAATAGACCAATCAAAACAAGACGCGTCAACTACATAGACTGGCACAAATAATTTTCCATCGGATCAAGTTGACCACAATTTTTAGCCCAAATTGTTTCAATTTTAAAAATGTGGTCTACAACTTAGAAATCTCGAGATTAGACCAACCCATTGTCTCTATCCACAAGCAAAAAGATCTTCTCACAGATAGAAAATTACCAAACTAGCCTTTCTCCCTACACCACAAACTATTTTATTTAGTAGTTTATTTTTTGGTTGTCAATATTTCTACTACGACGGTTAGCATTTGTAGAATCATGGAATGATCGTATTTCATTCATATATAATAGATTATTTTCTTGCGGCATGAAAGATCATGCATCCATATACAAAGCGAAAGAACAAGAAGAATAAGTTATTCTCAATAGAATGAGCAAATAAAGCCCCTATTTGAGCACCATTCTACAAAAAAATCATTTTGTTTTCAAATTCATTTTCTATTACGTATATTTTCAATAAAATAATTTTATATATAAACTAAAAAATTTTATATACTTTTTAACTACATATTCTTAAAAAATCACTGTTACAAACATATTCTCTCAAATAATGAAGTTCAAACACACCAAAAATAAAATAAAGCCCCTATTTGGTGGAATTAAAATAAGATTTTTAGTATATTTTGATAAAAAAATTGATGAAATGTATAATTAAATAGTTGTGAATTTCATGAAATATGTGAATAAAATTAATCGTTAATTTTGATTTAGATTAAAATCTAAATTTTAATTCGAAGTTCAGAATAAAAATCAATCGATATATTTCCATAAAATTATGTAGGGTTATTTTAGTCCAACTAACTAGAAATTTGTCGCACGGAGTATCTATAAATAAATAAATATTTTCCCCATCTTTCATACCAAAACAAGCATCCGCTCATAGATTGCCACCCAACGAATCCGAACTTTAGTATTCTTCTGGAATTAAAAAGCACTGTTTAATTTCACATCGTCTTGATTCACTTCCATTTCAAGATTTAAGGTACTTTAATTTTCCCAAAAAACTAGGTTTTGTTCCTGTTATTTGAGTGTAATTTCTGTTGTACTTGAGATTTGTAGTGTTTTCATTTTGGGGATTGTTTTTGTAATGTGTATTTTATACTTTTATGTTTTTGTTTTGGTTAATTTAATTGTTGCATTTGATTGTAGATGGAAACAGCAGCCGCTTTTGGGTCATCTTTCAGCAGCATTTCTTACGGACCTCCCAACCGTTTCTTCCGATCCGGGGCTGCCCGACCCGAGTTCCTGTGCTTTGGATCGAAATCACTGATCTCGACCCCATGGGTTCTGGTAATATGCTTTTTATTTACTACATGAACAAATATAAATCAAATTAAGTAGCATGTTTATGAATTGTTTCGTGTTTCGTTTTTTTTTTTTGTTTTTTTAACACTTTTTTAGTTCGTGGATTGAGTTGAGAATTGAGATTTTATTAGCTTTGATATAGAAAGCCAGATACCGTTAACCATGTCAGGTTTTAAAAATTAGATTTCAGAGAGTAACTTTCTGATCTTACGTTTTATAGCTTATTCATTACATTAGTTTTCGACTTAGGGACATAGATAGATAATTAATTAAAGTCAAGAAAGTATATGTGGAGGATTCTTCTCAGTTCATGAGAAGGGTAGGGGGAAAAAGGTCAGTTAATTTTGATGATTGCGTAGTATATTAGGATTTTGTTGCCGTGGGAGAAATAAGAATGAAATCATTCTATTTTCTCCTTTTTTTTGCTAAATTATGAATAGAAAAGTTATCTAATCTAGGAGTGAACTGAATTCTAACATAAAATATAAAGAAATTAAAATATGGTGCAAGCAAATTTTTAATTTTTCTGACTGTGATTTTATTTTTATGGTCTTCAGTTGTAACTGAAACAAGCTTATTCTTAGTAATCTTTGTCTGTCTTTTTTTTAGAGTCTTTTTTACCTTTTGTTCAATGTGTAGTAGTAACTACTATTCCAATAAAGGTTTGAATGAGACCTCACAATCACTAGCCTTTTGGCTTTTTGTTCGTTCTTTTCTTTGTTTGTAGTTTGATATTTTTAGTGTCCTAGGAATGGAGAAGCCCAACAATCCCACCCAATCTTGTTTGTTGACCTGATCTTAGTTGTTGACCTTTGCTGTAGTGAGGGACATTTAAGGAAAGTCAATTGGGTGGGAAATGTTTTGTCCCTGGCATCAAAGGGGATCTTTGTTTTGCACATACATGCTCTAATTGAAATCTTTGCAGATGATTTCGTGCTATGGTTTGATGGAGGAGCTTTAGGCCACTTTTTTGTTCGTGGAATACATAATCCATTAATATAAATAATTCCCTATTTTATTAATTGCAATACAATGTGGCCTAATATTCATCTCAATATCCTGGTTTCTTATTTCTTTTCTTATTTTATTTTATTTTATTTTTTATTTTTTTTGTGTTCCTCGTGTTTTTATGCTGGTCCAATTCTTAGCATCATAGAAGTATAGATTTGTCTAATATTCATTTTATGGAATTTTATTTTTTAACCTGGTAGAAGTCTTTCAATCTTTTAAAATCCTTGTATCCTTCTTCATTTCATTTAATTGGCATTGGTGTTATCAATAACTAAATTTAACTATATAAAATAATTGCTATTTAGGAAATATGATTGTATATAGTAGTATCATTCTTATTCTTGTTGTAATTAAAAAGACATTCTAACATTCTGCCTTAGTTCTACTTAACCTAAAACTCTTTAGATTCTAATCACTCTTCCAAATTTATTATGACTTATCTGCCATTGGAAACTAGATCATGCAAAAAGATGCCATCTACCTCATTTTGGGCACATCTTAAAAATTGGTTGACAACCAAGGCAAAGGAAAGATTTCTATTGCAACTGCCATAGAAAAAATTCTACTACCCTGTCACTAAATCTTGCACTTTTATAACATAGCATTTTGGTAGACAGGGCTACAGCAGTGGCTTTTTTTAGTGTTCACCAATCAATATTAAGTTTCGGCACTTCCACATAAATGTATCAAGTCCTTTATCTAATTCAGTGAAAATTATATGCAAGTTTTTGTTATAGATCTTTGGAGAGTCATACCTTAAAAGCTAGTTGAATTGCTAGTTGAATTTCAAGTCTATATAAACTTCTTACCATATTTTTAACGTGGGATCCAAATCCTACCTTTTGGAAATCATGGCAATCCACCACGATCCTTAGTTCTTGTGCCCACAGCCGTTGTACTAGCCACAGCTAGTCCCAATGATAGCTTACTAGTTGGTTGCCAAAGTAGTGACGGGGTAATATAGCAATTTAGTAGAATGAATTGTATAGGATTCTCATGATAAAAAAAGGGAGGGTAATTCATTTTACTCAGTAATTGATGTTCAATTGGGAGCGAGTGAGCCTTTTGATGCTTACAATCGATTGTAATTTCTTTTTATTGTATATATGGACACAAAAATACAATATAAGTCGGGTTCCTATCAAATTAGTATTTGTGCGTCCAATTGAAGTTAAACTAATGGATGAATTGGAGAAGAAGATGGGATCGCTCATGGTGAAATTTGAACAATTGCTACAAAATTTTAGCGAAGACGATGATTTCTAATTATATTTGCAAGTCCGCCTCAAAGTATTGATATTCTATGGTGAAAATCCAGATTTGTGGTTGTCTAAGGCGAAGAGGATTTTCTCAATGAATTAGTTATCGGAGGTAGAGAAGGTGGAAGCTTCTATAGTGTGTTTTAATGAGGAAGCATAGGTGTGGTTTTAGAGGGTAGATCGGCACCCACCAGTGAGTGCGAACTTGGGAGGAATTAAAGACTGATGTTAGACCGATTGATTCCTTTACAGGAGATGATTGCTGGCAATGAAATTTGGGCACGAAAGCGAGATTGGATTGAGAATGGCGTGCATGGGGTTGAAATTTGTGCTTCTCACCTACTGAACATTCTAGAGAAAATCTTAGTGAGCACCACTAGAGAGTGGTTCCAAGTTTGCATGGTGCAAGAGGAGGGAATTTTGTGGTAGGTCCAACCAGTTGTGGGGTCATCTTGGGTGCTATACTTACGGTGGTAAGAGAGTTCATCCACTCATTTGGGTTATTATATGTTTTTTCTTCTTTGACCATGAAAGGTCTTCTTGCAAAAGAAATTGTTCGGCTTTATGGTATTTTGACTATAATTCACTCGAACTTTCACCTCGAGGAGAGTGTGAATTTTGAGGGCACGATATGATAGGTTACTAGTTGGTTGGCTAAAGTGGTGGAGGGGTAATATGAGAATTTAGTAGAATAGATTGTATAGGCTTCCCAGTATAAATAGGGGAGGGTAGTTTCATTTTACTCAGGTAGAAATTCATGGTCAATTGGGAGAGAGTTAACCTCTCGAATGCTCACAATCCAATTTAAATTCTTTCAGTTTATTGAGTATATAGACACAAATCTATCAGTTTTCTTCCTTTCTAGTGTTTTGTACATTAAATTTCAAATGGTTAATGCTGAAATCTTTTAGTAAAAAACCAAATTGATTATCTAATATCTTTGAACAAAACTTGAATCTATGTTCATTTACATTATAGATTTCTAAGGTTTGAATGATAAATTATGTGGGAGAAATTTCTTTTGTCTTTCATTAATGCATGATTTAATGGGATCTAGGAAATTTATTTTTTTATTTTTTGCAATGCCATTGTTGTACATCAGATCAATTGACTTGGGTTTCAATGATTTATAGCATGCTTGGGACTGCTAATGTGGATAATAAGTGGGTAATAGTTGTTAGTCCTATGAATTGTGTGGATAAAAAATATGTTTGAACTCGCTTCAATTATAATTTAAGTTTTGCCAAGCATGCCCTTAGTTTGTTAATATATTGTGTGCAGTTCATATTAAGGTGATATACTTAAGTTTTTCGGGAATGCCATTGTTCACCTGATGAATTCACGCAGCTTGTAACTCTCTAGTTTGTTAACATTTCACGTGCACGTCTGCAGTGCAATTTTAATACTTAAAACAGTTTGGAGCATTATGGCGTGACTTTTAGAATCTGCTGTCTTAAATATTTCTTTCTGATAGCCTTTCCTGCAATTAGTCATTTTTAATAATTGAGTCATGATATCCCATATCAATGGCAGTACTAACCAGATTTTTAAATTTGGCATTTTGTCTATTTTCCCATCAGTGGTAATGTTGAGGAGAACTAGAGAGATTATAATTGCTTGTTGACTAATATCAGTTTACATTGACGTCTAGATATCATTTTTCAAATTTCCAAAAATATAGATCATCTGATTTTTATTTGTATGCTGATGGCAGGGACAACAATCTATTTCTCATGTGAAGCTTGGAAATAGGAAATTGAATTTTGTAACCAGGAAAGGCACTTTAATTAGAGCATCGATGCAATCTTCTGATTCTACCGGTTCAGCTGCTCCTATCGCTCCACTTCAGCTAGAGTCTCCAGTTGGACAATTTCTCTCTCAAATTCTGATAAGTCACCCACACCTTGTTCCAGCTGCAGTAGAGCAGCAGCTTGAACAGCTTCAAACTGACCGTGATGCAGATAAAGAGAAGGAAGAACCATCTGCATCTGGCACTGACTTAGTATTGTACAGGTTAGTAGTTTAGTTCACAGCTTAGTTAACTGATGCTTAGAAGGCATTCCTTCTTTTGAAATGCAATCATCAGGAGGTGATTGGTGCTGAGTTATATAGTTATTAGTCATTTTCCTCAATTGCCTAACTAATGACACCATAAGAATGTGGAGTTTTTTTTCCCTCCACCACCAAGAATGTTCTCTTATGCAAACCATATGGGGTCATTCTTTAATTAAAAAGTGCATTTTGAGTTAGAACCGATAGTCTGATGGGGTTATTTCTAATGATCAGGAGAATTTCTGAGGTGAAGGCTAATGAAAGGAGAAAGGCCTTGGAAGAGATATTGTATGCTTTGGTTGTACAGAAATTCATGGATGCCAATGTGTCACTGGTTCCCACAATAGTCCCTTCATCAGACAATTCTGGACGGGTTGATACATGGCCTAACCAAGAAGGGAAGCTCGAGAGTCTCCATTCTCCGGAAGCTTATGAGATGATCCAAAATCACCTGGCTCTTATTTTGGGAAACCGATTAGGCGATTCAACATCGGTAGCTCAAATAAGCAAATTACGGGTTGGCCAGGTTTATGCAGCCTCTGTGATGTATGGATATTTTCTTAAGCGAGTCGACCAGAGGTTTCAATTGGAGAAGACGATGAAAATCCTTCCACAGGGGATCGACAATGAAGAGATTAAAATCCAACAGGAGAGGAACCCTAGTGTTGAAAGCAGTGACAAGTCTTTTGAGAATGCTCAACCCCACCCCGAAGTGTCATCATTGTCTGATGGAGGCTTTACTGCTGGAGGTTTCGGTCCTGCGATGAAGCCTTCAAGATTGCGAACTTACGTGATGTTGTTTGATGGGGAGACACTTCAGAGATATGCAACGATCAGATCTAAAGAGGCAGTTAGTATCATTGAGAAACATACCGAAGCATTGTTTGGTAGACCCGAAATTGTTATCACTCCTGAAGGTACCATTGATACTTCCAGAGATGAACTCATCAAGATCAGCTTTGGTGGTTTGAGAAGACTAGTTTTGGAAGCAGTGACTTTTGGTTCATTCCTCTGGGATGTTGAGAGCTATGTCGACTCAAGGTACCATTTTGTTGCAAAGTAAAGCTCTGTTAACACTTCTTTTGGCAAAATAAAATTTGCAGGGGAGGCTTTACTGACGAAAAATATGCTATGATGGGAAATATCGTGCACTAATTGCTCTGTAAATATGGTTTGTCTTAAATTACTTGTAATGAAGTTATAATTTGCTAACGTGCTTCATGTGAGATTTAGTAAATTTTCTCGTGGGATTTAACAGATTCTCTCGCTCAAATTCTCTTCTTTGAAATCTCAATTAAGTTCGGGTTTCTTATTGCTCAAATTATATTTTGGTGCTATGTTTTCTTTCCTATATTCATAGTGGCTCTTTATTACTTTGATTGTGTATGTCATAGAGTGGTTATGTCTTGTGGAATAAAGAAACCGTTCTAATCTTTGGTTTTGCTCTGTGAAGATCCCCCATAAAACTTGTATTGCACTTTTTTTCGTATTTAGTTAACTTTCTTTGTAATAGAAACTGAAAAACAACATGGGATGATAACCTTTTACCTTTAATTCAGTTCTGAACGTTAGCTTTTAGCTTGCTCTTGGTTAAACCTGTTAGTTGATTGGTCAGAGTATATTTGTTTGATATGGATAAGATTTTTTAGTTCTTTGTTCTACGAAGAGTTTGGAAGGAACTGATATGATACTTTCTACTAGCAAGCTTGAAATATGATTTGAAAACTGACTGGTTCAACCCTGTGTCGATGAATTTGAATGCACTCGATCTACCAGTTCAACTTGGAATTGAGATGAACCAGTCACAGATTGTCATGAATGCACTTCACCTCCTAGTCTTGGTAGTTCTTTTACTATACATCAATGTATGTATATGTGCCTGGACAATTGAGTTTAAAAGAGAGAATCGAATTTGTCAAGGCAAGAACTTGACGATCCGTAATAGATACATACGAGGGGATCCGGCTGATCGACTCTCAACCAGAGGAGGGTAAAGTCTGCTCGTTTGGATAAGGTCACATGTCCCATACTCGTCTCATTTGAAGTACAGAAATACCTTGTTAACGAAATGTTCAGAGGCGATGCAAATCCAAGATTTAACACCAAGAAAAGATTGAAATGGTTATATTCTTGATGAACAATTCCCTTCAATATTCAGCACATACTGATCAAATGCACGATTCCCTTCCGAATATAAAGAGGACCATATTCATTGGCAAGTGAGTACGAAGGGGCACTGATTATTGTTGAAGATGAGAATTAACGCAAAAAAGGCCAAAACTGCAATGAAAATAATTCATATATACTTCAGATAAATTATGATCTAAAACTAGTCATCAATGCCACAATTTCTTTAGTTTCATAATTTTACTTTCGCTTGTAAAATAAATTAAAGATAAGACTACGAATTTACATAAATGCTCTAACACTGTAAGTTAGATGTCAAATGAAATGTGGATTCCATCGATCAATTAGTATGCAATTTGAAATAAAAAAAAATTTTTTTTGAATATTATTTTTTGGAGAACGCGTGGTTAAAAAAGTAGAGAAAAATTTGGATTTATGGGTAAAATATTTTATTGTGTTAATGTGTAATTGAAAATGAATATGTGAAATAAATTAAATTAAAAGCCACCAAACATGGATCTTTCACCTCATTAATTAATTAATTTATGTTTTTTTAACTACAAATGAAATTATAAACACAGAAATAAGATAATTGTCAAGGTGTATTTGAAACATTGCATATTTTCCGTCATCCTAATCCCCCAATTAAGCGGAGATTTTGGCCTCAATCGAGGTGAAGTAAACTGGGAGTGGGGTGGGGTGACACTTTGCCATCCATGGATTCGAGACGATAGATCATACTTGTGGTTTACCGTTCTAAATCGATTTAGAAATGCAATATATTTAGTATAGCTTAAATTGTAGATTAAAATTCAAGTTAACGTGACTCATAATTTTTTAATAATATATTTCATTAACTTTTATCAAAATTTATTAAAAATTTGATTTTTTAATAGACCAAGTGCAAGAAATTATTTTTTCCCTCCACTTGAATTTTCTCAAACTGCCCACAACAATCATTATCCACGTGTGAAGCAAACTACCGCCAATAAATAGAAGACACGTGTTGATCAATCCTTGGACTTGTTCAATTCCTAGATTAAACCAACTGCTAGTCCCCGCGCTTATTCCACACGTGGTACTCCCCTTTTCTGTTTTATGATTTGCTTGGCATTTCAAAATCCCAATTCTTTGATTCTTAATCATCTTCATTTTCAACGAAAACCCAGATTGAATATCAATAAAACTTTGATTATTTCATTAAAATTTGAATCGCCATTGTCAAGAAGAAATTCAATGGAGAAAAAGGGTAATGACTCAGCCACCATAATTCTAACATCAGGCGCAAGCGGTAGAATCAATGCATTGTGCTCTCTGAGGGCGTGGAGGAGCATTTGGGCTTTGATCAACACGTTTGTTCTGATTCTGTTGTTGCCGAGGCGGTGGTGCACGCCGGCTGAGAAAGCCTCTAGAGGTGGTGAGGAGGAGGAGAAATTGTCTGAAGTGGTGAGAGTACCTGTGGCTATGGTGCCGTGGCAGAGGACGGTGGACAAGGAAGTGGCGGCAAGGCGGGCGCTGGTGATACAAAGGGTTGTGGAGGATAAGGAGATGAGGAGAGTTTGGGGGATTTTTCGTTGTTTGCTACGTCAAGAGGTGATACTCTTTTTACAAAACGATGGACTCCTGTTAATGTCAAAGTCAGGTGATTAATTGAATCATTTTAATCACTTTTTTCTTAGTATAGATTCTATTTGATAATCGGACTTTGATTGTTTTTTAGTTCATCTTGAAAGGTCAACTAGTGACCTAAGTCGTTATACTTTAGCTGATGTGGGATTTTAACCTTAACATGTCCCTTATGATGGTTTAGACTACTGGTTTGAGTTATAGACGGACTGAACATCCCCAGTTTGGTGACCATATTTTTGGAAAAACATTGTTTTAAATAGTGATTTTTTTGGATAACGCTGAAAAATAACAAAAAGTTTTGGGTTTACGTGTAGAATATTTTATTGTGTGAATGTGTGGTTTAAAATGAGTACGTAGAAAAAAGAGTTCCGAAAAAATGAGAGACAAACAGGAGGTGGTCTTTTTCTGTTTTGGGTTCCATCTTAGGGCCTAAATTCTTATAGGATGATTATTGTTTTCATATTAAGTGGCGTGGGATTTTACCTTTGGTCGTACTAAAATACGGCAAATGATTTTCTTCCAATTTTTTAATATTGGTGTATTATGGTATAGATCTTTTTATCCACTGCAAATGGTTGTGGAGTGAATGCAAATAGTGAGGTCCATTTTTTGATTAATTAAATTTTCTTTCATTTTTATTGTCTATTTCTTGAAAATAAAGAACTTTATTCTTCAAGGTTATTCCTCTATTCTTCTTGTTTTCATCTGAGTTTTTAACCTTGTTGAATATGACAATTCATTTAGGTGCCATACTATGTAGAATCTCTTGTCTGAATACAGCATGTTGGATGGAATTCCTACATAAGAGTAATAGAATGTAGTAGATAGGATATTTTTGTACTGTACCACGTAATTGGACCTCAACCAGGTTTACGAAAACCGAAGTGACATTTTGTAAGGGTGGCCCTTTTGTTGTTTTGCTTGAAGCAAGTTTATGTAACAGAATATGGAGGAAGATAAGATATCATATGTTTATACTTTAGATTTATATAAATGTATACTTTGCTATATTTTTTACAAGTTTTGTAGAGGGAATTAGATAGCTCTCGATTGTAATAAAGGAAAAAGACTCAAATCTTGTTCATTATATTGTCCACTTCAGTGTAATCGAGTACTTGATGCTATGAGAATATGAGTGGAGTAGAATTACTGTTTAAATGATATAATATTCCTTTTAAGATTCATTTTCCTATTTTTCTTAATTAAAATTCTTATGAAGTAGAACTTCATGTTCTAATTGCAACAAGTAGAAAGAAGTAAGCCTTGATCACAATGACTTTTGAGTCGTTGCTCGAATCTTTTCCTGCTACTCCATAATTCCATAGCTTAGTATGATTATTCACGGTAATTTATTTGGTACTAGACTACAAAAGTTCATGCTGGGATTTTATTTCTGATTTTTTTTGGTCAAAGATCTGTACTAAGATTGCCATACAATCCTTGGTTCTCTTACCTGAAACGTTTTCTGATTGAGACATACTATGTTAAAGTCAAAGTCTTACACCTTGGAACTTGGAAGTATTTTACATATATTTTATTTTACCTAATTTCTTTTTTTTTTTTTTTTT
>CAIGRP010111523.1:0-22258 GCA_903798385.1 Fraxinus cuspidata
AGTGTTCCAGATCTACACAATCTCCCCCTCACTACAGAAATCATTCATCACTACATTGATGGATTCCATCACAACTCGTGTATGAGTATTGTATATCCGATATGTTCGACTATTTCTAGAGTATCCTAGGAAAATTCCCTTATTACTTTTAGAATCAAATTTTCCCAAATTTTCTCTATCTCTCAGAATGTAGCATTTGCTGTCAAACATACGAAAGTACTTGACAGTAGACCATTTACCTTTCCAGATCTCATAAGGTTTCATATCAGTTTAAACCCTGTTTACTATGTGACATGCAGTGTTGATGGCTTCACCTAAAAAATGCATAGCTAATCCTTTACCATGAAGCATGGATCTAGCCATCTTTTGAAGCACGCGATTTTTCCTTTCAACCACCCCATTTTGTTGTGGAGTAATCGGCGAGGAGAACTCATGCTGGATTCCCTCCTCCAAGCATAAGTTCTCAATATTAGAGTTTTTAAACTCTTTTCCATGATCACTATGAATTAGTGATATGGTAAAATCTTTCTCATTCCTAAGCCTCTTGACCAAACACCTCAGTTTTATCTCTCAATGACTCAATCCACATATATCGAGAAAAATCATCAACCACAACCAAGATATATCGTTTACCCCCAAGAATTTCAGTCCTAGATGGTCTCATTAAGTCCATATGGAGTAATTCAAGTTACTTGCTTGTCAAGATTTTAGAAGTTTGTTTATGAGAAACTCTAAACTACTTACCTTGTTGACACAGGCCACATACAGTGGTATCAATATTTTGAAGTTTAGGTAAGCCATTTACAAGTCTTTCTTGGCGAGTTTAGACAAACTTTTATGATTTATATGACCAAGTCGTTGATGCCACAGTTCAGTGACGCTAATCTTAGCAATGCAGTGCACGTAGTTGGAATGAGAAAGAACTCCATAACAATTATCTGAAGTTCTTACACCTTTCAAGGACAATGTTTCCCTAGAATCATACACGGTACACATTTTCTGGACAAAACTAATTTCTAATTCAGCATTGCATATTTGACTAATGCTTAACAAGTTGGACTTTAACCTTTTCACATATAGCACATCTAAGATAGCAGGTAGTCCGGATATATTAATGACACCTTTTCCAAGAAAAGGTGCAGTAGCTCCGTCCCCAAAATTAACCACACCGCCGTTCCAATCATTGAGAGATGAGAACAAAGTTTTGTCACCACACATATGCCTTGAACATGCACTATCAAGATACCACATAGAATCATTTTGAGCTTTAAGTACAACGTGATCAACATAGCAATTCAGCTGATTTTTAGACCTAGAGAAGTCACTCTTCTTTACCCAAACTTGCTTAGAAGTAGATGTGTTTTTAGTTAACTGAATCATCATCTTGGTTAAGTGGCTAACCTGATTAGTGAGGAAGCTAACCGTGCTTGAGAAATCTTGACTTTTACTTCTAGTTAAGAGTTTTCGACATTTAGGTCTGTGTGTCCCAAAGCGCCAAAATGGTGACATGTGGGAATAAACATAGGCTCAAACCTACTTGGAGGTTGCTGCCGATATGTAGGATGATGAACCCTACGTTATCTAGTAGGTCTTGATATTAAGACATTTTTGACCTTTGGTTCAGGATAAACAATATTCTGAGCTTTGTTAGTGGCCGGAACAAACGTGGTTTTGGATGTACTAGCAGTAGTATTACCATTTTGCACATAACCCAGACCATACCTATTTCCAGCAGATTTGTTCATCCCCAACAGATTATCAAGTTTTTGCGAATCACTCATGAAGGATTGAAGTTGAGTATTGGATTTTTCAAGATCACTTGTTAAGGATTTAACTTTGGCTTCCAAGTTCTCATTAACAAACTTCAACTCATTCGGATTTTTGGTAGAGTCTTGAAGGTCACCTATGAGTTTTTCTTTTTCTCTTTGAAGATCATTTACCTTTTTCATTACAACTTTATTGACCTTTTTAATTTTAAGACTCTCCTCAAATAGTTCACGATAAGATTCGTGAATATCAAGTTCATCCTCAAATTCTTTCTCGGACTTATCAATACATTCTTCAATCTCAACTTTTTCACTTTCCTTATCGGATTCTATCGTAGCTACAGATGTGAAGGCCATGAAATTATATTCATCTTCACCACTAGATGCATCACTCTGAGCACTCAAATCTGATTCATCATCACTCAAGGTCACTGTTGAAGCCTTACATCTTTCTTTATTTGAATCATTCCTATAGTGACCGTAACCCTGACACTCATGGCATCTAACAGATTGAGTTTTCTTAATGGGAGTCCTAGAGTTATTTTCTCGCGTCTATCTTTCACGAATTTACTTGGGAATTCATTTTTCCATTCTTGAGGTATTCTCCTATTCCTTATCACCTTCTGGAATTTTTTAACGAAATAAGCTATTTCTTCGTTCTTAAGTAACTTAGCATCAGTAGACTCACTCTCTTCCTCTCTAATCATATTCATAACTATGGATTTAACCTTTTTAATTTGAGAAACGATAAGTTCATAGGTTTGAAGGGAAACTACGAGTTCTTCTATTTTAACTGCATCTAAGTCCTTGATTTCTTCAATTGCAGTAACTTTAGGTCTAAACCTTTCAAGAAGAGATCTAAGGACTTCTCTAATGATCTTTGACTTAGGAATCTTCTCACCTAAATTAAAACTTGAATTAACTATGTTATTTAGCTTCGCATAGAATTCATCGAATGATTCATCGTCCTTCATTTTAATTTCTTCAAACCAAGAGGTTAACATCTGCAGTTTAGAATTTTTAATCGTTTTAGTTCCCTCGTGTGTGGTTTCTAAGATGTCTCAAACTTCTTTAGCAGTCTTACACATCGAAATTCTCCTTAACTTTTCAGCAAACACAACCATGAACAGAGCATGCCCTTACTATTCCATTTACACTCATCTAAGTTCATTCTAGTCCATAGTGAAATATCAGTGTGCGGTAGCTATACCATCAACAGTAGTTGAAGGTGGAGTCCACCCAGTTTGGACGCTAATCCAAATACGTTCATCCAAAACTTTAAGGAAGGCTCTCATTCGAACTTTCCAATAAGCATAGTTGATTCCGTCAAAGAACGGAGGTACAAACAATGACTGACTCATCTAAAATTTATTAAGGTTCGGAATCGAATTAAGGCTCTAATACTAGTTGAAAATGCGTAGTTCAACCCTAACAACACCTGGGGGGGTGAATAGGTGATTATACAAAATCAAAATTACTTTACAATTTAATAGCAACAAGTCACTTTTAATTAATTTCTAGATGGTTAATCACACAATTCATATTTTCCTATGTTGAATTACCGCAATTATAAAAGCAATAAATGATACAGAATTGATCATGAAGAAACCCAATGGGGTAAAAACTCTGGGCACTTTGCTAGTCAATAATCCACTATAGATGATTTATAACTTACAGTCTACCATACTAGACGATGACACGTACTATCTGATCTCCTAACTATAATTCCAACAGTTCTCCTGGATTCTATGCTCCTGTACCAACTCCTAATCGCAGTTCTCAAAGCTCTCCTGGATTGCGCTCTTTTGCAACAACTCCTAACTTTGTGAAATCGTTTATCTCCTGTGGATGCATGAAGAACACTGTGTTCTTCAACAACTGGAACACCATCTTTCCTTGATCTTCAGAAACTCTGACAGATATAAAGGAAACAACAGTTTAGTTTTTGGATTATGAATATGATGTTTTCACCACCAAAAGCCAATAACAAGACGAAGGTTGAAAGCAAAATAGATGAAGATGATCTCAAAGGAATGTAGATTATGAATATGACGTTTTCACCACCAAAAGCCAATAACAAGACGAAGGTTGAAAGCAAAACAGATGAAGATGATCTCAAAGGAATGTGTTTCTTTCAATATTCAACCCTGTGAAAAACCGTTCTATGGCTTTTGGATATTTATATGTAGGTTGGATAATGAATGAGTCGGACAAAAAACCTTTAAAAAATGAATTAAAAAATTCTGGATAGCACTGTATCTCGAGCAAGGGCTGAGCAACACGCTATCGCTCGAGTGAAGTCAAGGTGACAAACTAGTGACATTGTTACTGTTTTTGACGCTCGAGCCAAGTCTTAGTGACAGTCTAACAAATTTGCGGCGTCGTTTCTCCTTCTTTTCCATTCTTGATCCCTAGATCTAATATAACACAATTTTTCTACTATTTTCACATTACTCCTTGATTTTTTACAATATATCAAATTAAATCCCATTTGTTCACAAATTTGCCAATTACATTAAATACTTAACAATATCAACCTCAAGCCACTTCTTTATGAGTTTCTTCTTTCCACTCTAGAGTAGGTATCACCACTCTACATCGATATTTGGTTTGTATACTTATTAATGCAGGCTGATCGATAAAATCTTGTTCGCAAGTGTACCGAATCGTTAACAAGTAATAATTTAGTAAGTTAAGAGTATCGTCCTAGGAGGAATAATTGTAATTATAGTCTATCAGTTTCTTCCAAATTCGATGATCGTAACATAAAAGAGTTTGACTATGAAAGCCTTAAAAGATTAGGTTTTTATTTATTTATTTTTTTCAAATATGAGATGAATGTATTGGATTTCAGAATACACTAATCAATGTTTATTTCTAATTCTCGACTTATGTAAGTTAGCATGATTAAAGTGTTCGTGAAAATTAATAATCTATTGATATTTAATATTCTTTTCCAAAATATATTAAACATATGCTTAACACGACCCTGGTCATATTCCTAATTTGAATTCATATGCAAAGTACGCATTCAATCACACGATTATCACACACGATTGCAAACGTCCTAAATATTACCTAGTGCCCGCATGTCAAATATGTAGTGTTATACTTATTGTGCCCTATTTTAGAAAAAAATGTATTTTAGAATAGTAGATTGATAGAGAATGTGTAGTTATAGATTAAGAATTTGTTTTGAATTTATGTGTAATATTATTTTATGAGAGAATGTGTAGTTGAAAATGAGTTTTGTAAGAATATATTTTTAGAAAAATGGGACTCAAACAACCCATGTGAGTCTCCAACACTACGAATAAACAACTAGTTATAGCTAAGCAATTAAATCACGCAATGTTCATGCATATTTAATAAAAAACACAAGAAATAATTAAAACACGATAAGTTTTGAATTAGAAATATAACTCAAAAGGTTTCATCACCCATCTAATACATAAAATTATTTAACCTAGCATTGTCATATGAAAATTACACAAGAAATAAAAATAACATCACCAAGGCAAGGAATATGTTGAAGAACTTGAAAACTCAAAATCTTCACCTTAATCTTCGACCTAAGCTTTGAAATCTCCTTTCTTCAAGGTAAATTCTCTCTTTTATACTCAATGTATGATAAAAACTAGGTTAGACTTGTTTTGATCGTATTTCCCAATATATAGAGTGTAAAAAGATTGCATTTCATTATTACCAAAACGAAAAAAAGAAAGGAAATAGGAAACATGCCCATGCATGAACTATGCCCATACATGGTAGACTTGATTAAGCTTTTGAAGCTCAAAAAGCTTTTGTACCCACGTATGAATGTGGAACCATGCCCACACATAGTGTAATCCATGGAGGCCAAATTTTGCAATTTGCTCGCTGAACTTTTCCATGTGAGGGTTTTGAATCTTTTTCGATAATTTTTCATACATTTGACTTTTTTTCACATCCAATTGACTTTTGGCACTTCCACATCTTCATTTTGATGTTCAAAATAACTTTTATATTGGTGCATTTCAGTCCACGAACTTTGAATTTCGCCATTTTCTCTATTTTTCCTTTGTTTCTTTTAATTCTTCATCAAATCATTGAGTTTCCACATTAAACAAAATATACAAAGAATTAGATGATATTTCATAAAAAAAAATAAAATGTTATTATTTAATGCCCCAAATAAGTATATGGAATACACACCCTAAATTTGAACATTTGTTTGTTCTCAAACAAAACTGTAACATAACTTAAAACAAACACAAAAACATGCAATTTTTTTATTTCTTGCTAGATAAACTGGCTTTTTACTTCAAAATTGAAATTGTGATATTAAATCTATAAATAGCTTCAAAGTTACATTACCAAAATCAGTATTTTCTTTTCCAATACAAAACTGATACGTGTGTGAAGAATTACGTAGGACCTCATGAATTAACAAATTGTTTTATTCCTGACCATTAGTGGTCAAATTTGTCATTTCATCACTCGTAAGATTTACATACTCCAAACTTATGCCTTCTACTCTCTACTAGTGTATGATCTAAGGCTAAATTTTTATATTTATCCTCACCTCTTTAGTTTGGACAGATTTCACTAATTACAAATCAACACTTCAACAAATAAGGATTCTCCAATTAATTTGATTGCTTCAGTCTCGAAGACGCAACTTGGCTAAAAATATCTTATCAAAAGTCACATTTCTCAAACAAGTGTTTGGGACTTAATCAAGGCAAGTCGTGCGTCTTCTGTTTTATGCAATTACTTTTTCAGATTTTCTATTTTTCTTCTGCACTATTATTTCCATTAAACTTTCTAAATGACTTTTGTAGCAAACTTTAGTTTGATGACTCCCAAGTCAGATGAATTTAGGGCAACAGACTTTAGATGCCCTTATAGGCTTAATAATTCGAGTCATAAATGCTACGAAAAAAAGTTTCCAAATATATAAAAACTTTTTTTCTATCTTGATTAGTGCAATGTCCTTCATTAAACATCCATTAAAAAATAATCAACCTCTAATTTAATATTTTTATCTAATTTTATCCCAATGATCTCAGAGAATCTATAAAAGAACTCACACGCATGGAATCCTCATTCTTATCCATATCGTCCTACAATAGTAAAATCATTCCAAACTATGCTAGATTTTTTTCTAATGAATTTTAATTTCGTGGTTTGAATTTAGCATTTAGGATCCATTATTTCAATCTACCAAAACATGAAACAACTTATTATATCATAATGCCTAACTTAATTCGCGTGCGCAAGTAATATCTAGTTTTGCATGGTATCAATCAATCTAAGTATGAAACCTATTCACGATTAATAAATCAATACACAATTTTAAATAAATTCATCATTGTCGCCCCCGCTAACTAACTCACACAAGCAAACATCAATAAGAGAATATTTTTCGAAATTTTTAAATTTTTTCATTTTTTTTTCTACAAATAAAGCACATACATTAACACACAAAAACAAAAACTCAATACTTTTCCAGCCCCAAACTTCAAGGAGACATTGTCCTCAATGTCTTAAAGCATAAATAAGCATATAAAGGGGGGGAGAAAAAAGGAAGAAAATACTCTCCGGATTTATTGGGAGGTTTTTGTTGTAATGGTATGAAGTGCAAGCTAGATTGTCCTCTTGATCACATTGTCCCGTTGATCAATCTCGGTTTGAGTTTCTGCGATATCGTATTCCTGTTTAATGAGGGAAAATTAAACACTAAGATTCAAATAACCTAGAACAAGTAGTATTTAGCCCAATGTCTTATAAACCAACAATATATTTAAGGGTCTAAGGGGAAACATAGTATGGATGATCATCTAAAATTAAAACTAAATAGAATACATGTCCTAGATCTAGAATGCAAATTAAATAAAAGGGAAAAAAATTGAGTTGCTTCCCAATAAGCGTTTATTTATAATATTTAGCTTGACTTTGATAATATGCATTATAGAATGTTGAAGAAAGCTTTTGATGTCTTGCTCAATTTGCTTCTTTTGACTTTGCTCAACTCTTTGTTGATTTTCCAAATTTTAACATTGCCTCCTCCAATGTGATATAACTTTCCTATTTCTTCCGATTGGAAACCGACTATGTAGACTTCTTTCCCTTCCTTCAGCTTAATTACAAATTCAATTGTTAGGGAATCGATGGGGTCGAAGAATGTGTTTTATTGACTGCCACTTCTTCGCTTGGTCCCTTTGTAATTAATCTTTCATCATATTTATGCTCTTCTTCAATAATTAATATCTATTCGGGTTGAATTGTCGGTTTACAATCTAAATCCATGGGCAATGATAATTTTTTCCTTTCAACATTTTCAAGTGGATAATACCACTCTTTAAATTCACTCCAATATACGACATCTCCCACACAAATTTTTCGTTCATCCAATTTGGCAAGTTTATTATAATATTTCGCAAGAACCTTTTCGTTCAACATGGATGGACCATCTCCCATAAGCATAACATTCTTATCCTAATCTGAAGGAACAAAATCTCCAAAAAACATGTAGTATTCATTAGATATGTCAATTACTTGTTTTCAACATCTTAAATATTGTTGAAATAACAAGAGCTTGAACCAAAAGGGGTCAATGCATGTATAAAAATAGTAGCCAGTATCATACATTCTATAACAGAAATCACAATATGCATCTTCTACAAGCATATCCTCATCGTCCATGTTGAGATTTATTGCAAAAAAAAAAAAAAAAAAAAAAAGAAAATAAAAAAAAAACAAAAAGAAAAAAANCAATATCAACTAATAAACTAGAATTAAATAAAAATTTTCTCGATAACGGAGTCAAAAATTTGTTCGGTAAAATTTTGTAAGTGTACGGATTGTTGACAAGTAATAATTTAGTAAGTTAAGAGTTTCGTTTCACGAGAAATAATTGTAATTATAATCTATCAGGTTCTACCAAATTCGATGATCGTAACACAAAAGAGTTTGTTTTTGTAATTATCCTAAAATAAACAATGAAACTGTAATTGGATTTTTTTTATCAAATATGAAATGAATGTATTGGATTACAGAATTCACCTATTAATGTTTAGTTCTAATTCTCAACTTATTTAAGTTAGCATGATTAATGTGTTCTTGAAAATTGATAATTCATTGATGTTCAATATTCTTTTCCAAGATATATTAAATATTTGTTTAACACGACACGATCCTATTTTTAGGCCGAACTCATATTCAAAGCACGCATTCAATCACATGATTGAACACGCCATATATATTATTCTTAATACCTAGAGTCTGCGTGTCAAATATGCAGTGTTATACTTATTGTGAATCTACCAACATTATGAGTAAGCAACAAGTTATATAATTGGTAGCTAAGAAATCAAATAACACAATACTTATTCATATTTAATCACAAACACAAGTAATAATTAAAATAAGATAAGTTCTGAATTACAAATATAGCTCAAAAGGTTTCGTCATCCATCCAATACATAAAATTATGTAGCCTTGCATTTTCCATATGAAAATTACACAAAAAAATAGAAATAACATCATGCGAGGCAAGGAATACGTTGAAGAACTTGAAAACTCAAAATCATCACTTTAATCTTCGATCGAAACTCTGAAATCTCCTTTCTTCAATGTAAATTCTATCTTTTATGCTCAAAGTATGATAAAAACTAGGTTAGACTTGTTTTGGATGTGCCTCCCAATAAATAGAGTGTAAACAGATTGCATTCCATTATTACTAAAAAGAATCAGTTTTTGAACCATGCCCACGCATTGTATAAACTGTGCCCATGCGTAGATTTGATTAAGCATTTGATGCTTAAAAAACCGTTTGTACCGACATATGACTGCGGAACCATGCCCACGCATGGTGTAATCCAAGGAGGCTAAATTTTGCAGTTTGGTCCCTGATCTTTTTCATGTGAGCGTTTTGAGCTTTTTCGATAATTTTTCATTCCGTTGACTTCTCTTCACATCCAATTGACCTTTGACATTTCCTCATCTTCATTTTGATGTTCGACATAACTTTTTTATTGTTGTATTTCAGTCCTCAAACCTTAGATTTCGCCATTTTTCTTTATTTTTTATTTGTTTCTTCTAATTCTTTATCAAATCATTGAGTTTTATATATTAAACACAATATATAACGAATCAAGCGATATTTCATCAAAAGAATTATAAAATGTTTTTATTTAAGGCCCCATTCTTCTTCCTACATTTTGAACCCATTATTCTTGGATTAGTGCAATGTTTTATTGGGTTAAGGAGAAAGACCGAAAAAATAATCAACTATGATAGTATTGAATTTTGATGAATCTAATCATTCCAAAATTATTTCTAATTAGGTTTCCATATGGTTATAATTGAGGTGATTAGTGTAATAATTAACTCTTATTCGTTGAGCGAAAAATTTTCCACTCGGCACAGTCGGATCACTAAGGTCGACTTTCGTCCCTGCTTGATGAGTGGGTCTAGCAAAACAGGCCTGTAAGGATCAACGTAAAGACGACTGAACGAACTTGATATTTTGGTATTATCACCATAAAAAAGAGCTTACTGATTTTTTTAAAAATTCTTTTTACTACAATTTAAAAGATTCTAAAGTAGTTAATTTACAAAACTAATTTCAAAGATACAAGTGCAATCAAGAATGAATTCATGTTCAATCTCTTCACAAGCCAAGTATAAAAATAATGGAATTGAACTAATAATTGAAAATTCAAGAGTTCACATGAACCAATTCAAATTTTGAATCTAGATAGACACAATAATATCATTGAATATGAATCACATTCTTCAAGTCAAGTTCTCACACAACTATGCAACCAAAAGTTGTAATTTTATTTTTGTCGAATTTTTGATCTTTTTTTTTTTAAAAATAAAAATTAAACCAAGACTAATCACAAACTATCCAATCATGCAAATTATATTAAAAGAAATCTTAAATTTTCCACTCCAAACTTAATTCCTATATTATCCTCAATGTATTATAATAAAGTCCAAAACATAAAATAAAAGAGAGGAATTTCAGAGTTGTCGGATAAAAATTGATGGAGTTGGTGTAAAGCTTGTAGAATCATTTTCTTTCCCATTATCCTCATTCTAAAGGGATCTCTTGTTCTTGGTGTCAAATTTTCTACAATTTAAATAGTTAATTGCTTGTTTATAATTGATTATTTAAATGGTAGGAAAATTGTTTTGATGTGTAATTTAGCCTCAAATTTCTCTCTCTCTCTCCCTCCCTCCCTCCTAATTGTATTTATAGAGCTTCAATTGGGTCTAGTTTTGTGCCCAAAGTTGATAACAATCAAATTTGAGTCAAATTAGAATGGCTGGATTTTTCCTTCAGGGACTCTCTTGCGATCACACAATTAGGTGCGATTGCAATGTTTCACAAAGCTAGGGACTTTCACTATAAATTCACGCTCTACGATTGCAATTATTATGGTTGTAGTACTTTTATTTAGTGCGATTAGGTCTTCATCGGTTCACGCCCTCCGTTATTACAATTGAGGTCCTTTAACTTCCAGAACATGGTGTCTTGGTCCTCAACTTCTAGAGTTTGTTCAACTCATCCTTTTTGCTTAATTTTTGTTCTGTTTCTTTTGCTATTATCCAATAACGGGTTTTCTCCTAAAACAATCAATTAACAAGCATAATTATGTGTTAAATTCATCACAATCACTCCTAAATGCTACTTTTGATGGTCAAAATAAATGTAATATTTACACTAATCTTACACTTATCACCATGCACTTGAAAAGACCTAATTATCCTCCTCAATTTATGGATTATATTCCAGGTGCATCTAATTTCCTCCTCTTTATCCCAGGATTTCCTTTTTGTCCAATTAATCCTTTTATTCATTACACTTTTCATCCCCTTCTGGGTATTTGCACATTAGTTGGGGATAGCAAAGCGAATCATGGAGAAAGAAGAAAAAATATTCATATCTTTTAGTTAATGTTGTTTATAGTGGTCATTTGAGATTGTTGTGATAATGCCACTCCCTCTATTGGATCATGAAAAACATAGATAATCAGAACGCGATCACTATGTTGATAATAACATTATCGTTATTATCTGCAATGTATGACGACGTCCTGCCCCATTATAAATAATCAGAATATGATCACTATGTTGATAATCACTTCGATTTATATATGTAGTGATTGTTTTTATTTTGATTTTAATCCCGTAAGTGAATGCTATCATAACTAAGTAATAAAGAGGTCATGAATTCAAGTATGGATCCCAAGAGCATTATCTAATCTAGTCTTTAATATACCCAATTCTAACTGAATATAACACAATTGAAATGAGATGGATCATTTATACCAACAACCTAAAATTAATTTACTAATCTAACTAATAAAATAATTAAATCGTAGGGAATGGTTTATGAAACTCATGTAATTGTAAATATTAGGATCCTGAATCCCTATATTCTTTCATCATAATATTAATCTTATGACTTGACAAAATTTATTTGTACTTAAAGATCAGCGTTGCTATCTTATTTAATAATCTCTCCAAACAGAACTAAACACATCCTCACATATGACCTGACATATTTCTATACCAAATGCGAACATATAAAGATGCATTAAATCAAAAGAACATTCAATTGGATCATGCAAAATATATATAATTATTTATAATGTATATAGGATTGTACGATAATTGCTACTTGTGCTAAATTCCTATTCATTTTTCCAAATGTCAATAGGAATCATAAATCTAATCATCTAGTGACCAATAAATAGAAAAGTATTAAACTCCTTAACAATCTTTGAAATCAAATAAATATTACTGTAAAAATCATAGAAATTAATATCAAAACTTCATAAACACCAACATAAACAAGATATGCATGATCGAACCGTGGTGCAAAACGTGTTGCATGACACCACTCAACTCTCTGTTGGATATCTATTTGCTTAACAACTCTAACATATGATTGCAAATACCATCCATGCCCAGTATGGTGGCTCATCGTAATCTTCATTAGTTTATACCAAACCCTATAGCCGTTGGATAGACGAAATAAGGATGCCGTTTAGCTACAAACCTCTAAAGTTCGATGGAAAGGGCAACCTAAAACAACACGTGGCTCATTTAATTGAAACGTGTAATAATCCTGGCACGTACAATAATACCATCGTGAAGTAGTTCGTACAATCTTTCAAAGGTGCTTCGTTTGAATGGTGTATAGACTTGACGACTGGATCAATTGACAGTTGGGATCAACTTGAACACAAGTTCGTAACATATTTCTATAGTATTCAATAGATAATTAGTCTTCCAGAACTTACTCGAACAAAGCAAAGCAAAGCAAAGCAAAGAAGAGCCTGTCGTTGAATATATTGAACACTGAAGAAACCTTGTACTTAACTGTAAGGAACACATTAAAAAAACATCCTCTATCGACATGTGTGTAAGGCATGGATTAGAGATCACTCTATAATCTTCAAGCAATTATGCCCCACTCTTTTGAAGAGTAGGCCACGTATGTTCACAATTGGAACTCCAGATTGAAAATTATGGAAGTTACTTGCGAAGTGATCCACGTGACAAGAAATATCCTAAGAAAGAAATAAAGAAAAATGCCAAGATAGGTAAGTCCAAAGAAGCCATGCTAATCTCTTCTACCTTGTAAATATAGTCTTCCAAAGGTTGAGTTCAAATCCAAAGCTAAAGCTGAAGTTCAAAACTAACGAAGGACAAGTCCAAAATCAAGGTCATCTGACTCTCAAAGAACTTGAAGAGAATGAGTACCCATTCTCAGATTCTGAATTCTCTGGAATCCTAAATCAACTCCTTGAGTAGAAGATAATTGAACTTCTAGTACCCAAAAGACCTAAGGAAGCTTGTAAGACTGATCTTCCCAAATACTACAAATTTCACAAAATTATCAATCATCCAGTAGAGAGATGTTTCGTCCTGAAAATATTTATTAAAATCCTAGATATGACAATATCCTTACTACCATAATTAACAATTGTATTTATAGGGAGATTGTAATTATTGTATTTAGGAATGATTCTTGGAGATTATTAGGCCAATTTAGGATTTAGAAATATATTTTTTTCATATTTCAACCCTTCATGTGTACTATTTAAGATGATATTTAGTTGTATTATATACAATGAGAAAAATAGAGACTTTTTCTCTTCAAATCTCTCAATTTACATGGTTTCAGAGCCATAACAAAAAATGTCTACACCAGTATGGGGTCAACGACATCCGAGTCAATCGATGGCGAAACAAATACCATCCCCTTCGTGGGTTTGGGAAAAATCAATAATTCTTCTTTCCAACTTACAATAGAAAAGTTAAAGAGAAAAAAATTCAAGGAGTGGGCCAAATTCATCAAACTAATAATCTTCAGGAAAAGGAAATTGGGATACCTGACCCGGGACATGAAGAAGCCAGTCTCAACCGAGGCTGCCCGCTTGCAAATGTGGAACTCAAAAAATTCCTTGGTGACTGCGTTGCTCGTGAACTCTATGATCTTGTCCATCAGAAAATCCTATCCATTCTTGCCAACCGCAAAAGATGTCTAGGATGCAGTGAGAGACACCTACTCCAATTTAGAGAATGTTTCCCAAATTTTTGAAATCAAACTAAACTATGGCAAATCAAGTAAGAAGATAAGCAATTGATTACTACATAGAGATGGTGGCTTTGTGGCATGAATTGGATTTGAGCATAGAAGAAGTGTGGGCATGCTTGACTAACTTCTCGTGATACCCAAAATGTTGGAAAGTGAGCGAGTCTTTGAATTTCTAACTAGCCTTAACAGTGAACTAGATGATGAGAGGAAAAATCCTTGGCCGCCGCCTATTACCACCGACACTTGAAGTCTTCTCAGAGATTCTCCTTGAGAAGAATCGACAAACAATGATGTTGAACAAATGAAAAAATGGACCTGCTGAATTGGAGATGTCAGCCTTGATGTTAAAAGCCAATGCGCCTTACAAGTTTGGGCCGCAATCATGTAGAGGCAATGAAGTTTGGCCAGAAAATGTGGGCTTTCCTTCTAAAATTGGACCGGATGGATTTCTTAATGGTTGGCCTGCTGAAAACTTAAAAAATGGACCGGTTGAACATTTGGTCTTATATTCGAAAGTGGGACTAAATGGACCAAGCCTAAGATAACAAAAGGGATGACCCTGGTGTGAATATTGCCGTAAGCTGGGACATAAAGAAGATAGCTATTGGGATTTACATGAAAAACCATTCGATTGGAAACCGAGGGAAAATAATAGAAATCGAAGATACCAAGCTTCAATTAATTAGTAAACTAAAAACCCCACTTTGAACAATACATTCAACCTTTAACAGATAGAGCAACTTTGAAAAATCTTCTCTAGCCCTCAAGCATCTGGTCAATCTTCCCCAAATTGGTCTTCAAGCTTACTTACCCATAGAGGTAATTTCTTTAAAACCTTAAACGTCACCTCTCAATTTAAAACTCCCGGATCATTGACTCCGGAGCATCAAACCACATGACAGGCTCTACTACATTTTTTTCTTCTTACTCAACCTATGCGGGAAATTTCAAAGTTAATATTGTAGATGGTTCCCTCTTGTCTATTGCCGAAAAAAGGAGTATTCGCATCTCTGACTCTATCACTTTAGAATATGTTTTATCATGTTCCAAATTTATCCTATAATTTACTATCTATAAGCTAATATACAAAGAAATAGAATTGCTATGCTAAATTCCTTTCTTCACACTGTATCTTTCAGGACCTATCATCGGGGAAAATGATTGGCAGTGCTAAGGGATGTGAGGGGCTCTATTTTTTTGAGGAAGTTAACATGCGTAAGCAATATCATATTGTCGTTTCTGATTATGCATCTGTTCCTAGTAATAGTGAAATCTTGTTATGGCATTTTAGAATGGGACATCTTAATTTTCAGTATTTGAAACATGGATTTTCTTCTATTTTTCTAAATAAAAAGCAAATCAATTTTCAATGTGAATTCTGTGAACTTGCTAAACATCAAAGATCATCGTTCCCAAAATTCACATATAAATCATTGAAAGCATTCACAATGATCCACATTGATGTATGGGGTCCCTCACAGATACCTAATTGTAAATGATATGTCACATTCATTGATGACCACATTCGACTTTGTTGGTGTATCTCTTGAAAAAGAAATCTGACGATTGATGTGTTTATCAATTTCTATTCCATGATACAAACCCAATTTAAAACTCATATACAAATTCTGCGTACTGATTATAGTACATAATATCTCAACAAAAAATTGGGGGATTTCCTTTGAACACATGGGATAATTCATCAAAGTTCCTATGTTGAGACACCCCAACAAAACGGGATTGCTGAGCGGAAAAATAGACATCTTCTAGAGGTTGCTCGATCCTTAATGTTTACTATAAATATGTCAAAAGAATTATGGCGTGATGCTATCTTAATAGCCACTTACCTAATCAACTGAATGCCTAGTCGTGCCTTAAACCTCGACTCACCTCTTACTAAATTCCAAAACTCATTCCCAAATTCTTAACTCCGCTCGAGTTTATCACTCAAAGTGTTTGGTTGTACCACCTTTGTCCACATTCCAAGAAATCATTGAAATAAACTCGATCCCTCGGCATTCAAATGTGTCTTTATTGGATAGTCTTCTACTCAGAAAGGATACAAATGTTACGATCCTTCCACAAGGAAAGTAATTGTTAGCCTTGATGTTACATTTATTGAAAACACTCCATATTTCCACAAAACCTCTCTTCAGTGGGAGGATCAAAGTGATGATTGGTACCTATACCTAAATCTTATTCTCTTGGAACCCATCTCAATGTTTATTATACCACCTAGTTCTTCTATGCCATTAACATGGGAAAACTTGAATTCAGGGGGAGATGTAGAAAAGAAAAGTAACGATGAAATGCTTGTCTACACAAGGAGATCAAGAGTAAGGTGTAAAGAGAACCTCACACTTGAAGCACCAAAAGAGTCGGAACCAATGGTAGGTCCAAAACCACATGACATCACAAATGTGCTAGAATCATCAGCTATTAACCTTCCCATTGCACTCAGAAAACAAACTCGATTATGTACCATCCATCCTCTCTTAAAGTTCATGTCATATAATGCTTTATCTACAGAATTTCGCAGTTTTACCTCTCACCTTGACAGTACCAAAGAATATTCAGAAAGCCTTACAAATTTTGAAATGGAAAGAAGCAATGATGGAGGAAATATGAGTATTGGAAAATAATAAAACTTAGGAAGTAGTTGATCTGCCTAAAGAAGAAAGATCACTTGGATGTAAATGGGTTTTTAAATTAAAATATAAAGCTAATGGGATAATAGAAAGATATAAGGCTCGATTTGTTGCAAATGGTTATACACAGACTTGTGGTATTGATTACACAGAGACTTTTGCACCCATACTGTTGGAGTACTTTTGTCATTGGCAACAAACCTAGATTGGCCTCTGCACCAACTAGATATTAAGAATGCATTTGTAAATGGAGAATTAGAAGAAGAGATTTACATGACAATATCTCCTGTTTTTTGTAAGGCAAACGAGAAGAATCGAGCATGTAAGCTCAAGAAGTCATTGTACGACCTCAAACAGTCACCTAGGGCATGGTTTGACAAATTTGCAAAGGTACTAAAGAGGCAAGGATATCAACAAGGTCGGTCAAATCACACTATGTTTTTCAAATAGTTCTAAGGTGGGACTAAAACAATCTTAATTGTATATGTTGATAACATAATCGTGACAAGTGACCACATAATAGAAATGGAAAAACTAAAGAAGAGTCTAGCCACTGAATTCAAAATAAAAGATCTGAGACAAATGCGATACTTTTTAGGAATTGAAATAGCGAGGTCACATAGAGGTATCAATGTCTCACAAAGAAAATATGCACTTGACCTCCTCATAGAGACTGGAATGCTTTGATGTAAATCAAGTGATACCCCTATCGATGTGGGAAAAAACTCGAGAATGTCGGCAATTTTGTAGACACAGGCAGATATTAACGGCTGGTAGGTAAACTGAATATTGCATTTGCAGTAAGTGTGGTAAGCCAACATATGCATTCACCGAAGGAATCTAGAAGCAGTCTACAAGATACTCAGATATATCATGGGATCTACCAGAAATGGACTATTTTTCAAGAAAGATGAAAGAAAATAAATAGAAGTCTTCACGGATGCAGATTGTGCAGGTTTGATAAGGAATAGAATGTCGACTATTGGATATTGCACCTTTGTCTGGGGAAATCTTGTAACATGGAGAATCAAGAAGCAACATGTAATGGCCAGAAGTAGTGCTGAAGCTGAGTTTAGAGTAGTAGCATAAAAAATATGTGAGAGACTGTGGTTGAAAAAATCCTAGAAGAGCTGCACGTTACAATAAAGTTTCCAATCAAACTTTATTGTGATAATGAAGCTGCTATCAACATTTCTCTCAATCCAATTCAACATGATCGAACTAAACATGTAAAGGTGGACATACATTTTATCTAAAAAATGTAGAAGAAGGAAATATTTGTATGACATATGTTCACACGCAAGAACAAATTGCAGACATCTTCACCAAAGGATTACCTCGACAAAATTTGATGATTTCATTCAAAAGTTGGATATGGTCAACATTTACAATCCAACTTGAGGAAGAGTGTTGAAATCCTAGATATGAAAATATCCTCACTACCATAATTAAGTTGTATTTATAGAGAGATTGTAATTATTGTAATTAGGAATGGTTCTTGGAGATTATTCGGCCAATTTAGGATTTGGAATTTTTTTCCTTATTTTAACTCTTCACGTGTACTATTTAAAATGATATTCAGTTGTATTATATACAATGAGAAAAATAGAGACTTTTTCTCTTCAAATCTCTCAATTTACAATCTTATTGTTCGTTTGGACAAAGAAAATAAGATCAAACTTGAAATATGTGAAATCCAGCAGTTGCTTTCTCGATGGTTTTGTTTGGATTATTTTATCCAATTTCCATTACAAAGGAGAAACATACATTCTTTCTTACGTGTGATGTTAGTAAGTTTTTGGTCGAGGTAGCTGAGTTTGGACATCAACTTTTAGAAGGAGCTATTCTGGTGGAGATCAAGGTGGACAAAGAAGTCACCATTATATATATCTATCTGGAAATGGTTAAACCACAAGTCCAACTTTTTACAAAATTATGACAAAAGACTTGGTTGTTTGGGATTCCAAGTCAGAGTCTCCAAATATGACATTGGTGATGGTTGGTCTATCTTTATAAGAAAGAAAGATAAATATCAAATGCCTAACAAAATAAGTAAAATATCTCCTTTATGCCTCTTGTAAGACCAACATTGGTGTATTGGGTACGAAAGTTTAACTTAATGAAGAAATAACACCAAAACAAAATCAAAGGTCACTCAATTTATGAAGCTCTCCAAATCCCCAAATATAGCATTCTAAAATAGTTTTTTGACTTGAGGATTGTAACATCCTTTAAAAGTTTGTTTTGACTCTCGACTCCTTTAGTACTCAACATATCTTGTTTGGAAGAACTAGGAATATAAAGTTTTAATATGTTTAAAATAGATGTCAAAGCTTTCGAGGTGGATTTACGATCTCCCGGAGCTGCCATTAGATGAAAGGGTAGAAATAATTTTGGAAGATTAGGTATAGGAATAGTTAACTCCTTTCTTAACGCTTTAACATCTGTTTGTTCTATTTGAGGTTGTTTGCCCTTAGAGAATCCTTCGCACATAAATTTTAATATACATGTAATAAGCTGATGGGTAGAACAATAATAGATGCATGATCATAGTTTGCTTCTCTTTCAATTTAGCATTTGAACATGGATAATCCTATACAATGACATTCTTCATCCTTCTTATAAAACTTGGCACTAGTAAAATGATATTCTTCTTTGAGGAATGGTTTGGACTCACCTTACCACACATTTGACTTCTCCATCTTGGTTATATTTGAAACATTGATGCTAAGTTGAAAGTACCACTCCAGTTTCATGAAGCCAAACAAATTTAAGAACTAGCTTATAGGACGTTTTAGCATTAATGATATGAAAGAGAGCTGAGAAAATTAACTCCCCTATTTGCATCTTCAGGCGAATCATGCCAAATGCTTGCTAGCCCCTCTAGTTTAATCCTTGAAGAGTGATTTTACTCCTAGACAAATCACCAACATTTATTCCAATCCTTTTCATTGTCTTCACTAGCATGATATTTATGGTAGACCCACAATCAATCATCATGTGATTTATCTTGCATTCTCAAATATAACCACTAACATTGAGTGATCTATTATGAAAACGAGAATCGAGATGCAAATCTTCATCGTCAAATGTGGTGGTGGTCATACAGTCATGTAGTGTTGTGGATTCAATGTATGCTAAAACTTTGCCTTCGTATGCTTTTGGATCGATATATGCTGCAATTAAAGCCAATTGATAGTAGAAAGGAAGACTAAAAGACTCCGTTAGACTTGTATTAGAAAGAATGTTGTTGAGTCTCTAGATAGTTTTCTACTTCTTTTAAATCCTTCTTGATATATTCTTCACCTAATTTTGATTCTCTCCATTGATGACATTTGATGTAAAGCATTCCTTATCATAAAATATCATGTACTGTGAAAGGTACCGATGCTTGGTTCTCAACATAAGAATGTCTTGGACTGTTAAAAAATGCTGATCCTTAATTTGAATATATGATGCTTTGGGCTATGAAAGATGTCGGTCTTTGGTCCTCAACATAAAATGCCTTGGACTATTAAATGTGTCAGTCTTTGATCCTCAACATACGATGCCTTGGACTGTGAAAGGTACCGATCCTTGGTCCTCAATACAAGATGCCTTGGACTGTAAAAGGTGCTGATCCTTAGTCCTCAATACAAGATACCTTGGACTGTTAAAGGTTTTGATATTTGATCCTCAACATAAGATGCCTTGGAATGTGAAAGATGTTGATACTTGGTCCTCAACACAAGATGCCTTAGAATGTGAAAGGTGTCGATCATTGGTCCTCAACATAAGATGCATTGGATTTTTAAAGATGTGATCCTTGGTCCTTAAAATGATATGCCTTGGAATGCGAAAGCTATCGTCGATCCTTAACCCTCAACAAAAATTACGTTGGACCATTAAAGGTACCGATCTTTGGTCCTCAACATAAAATACCTGGGATTGTGAAAGCTGTTGATCCTTGATATTCAACATAAGATGCTTTGGACTAAGAAAGGTGATGGTCATTGGTACTCAATATAAGATGTCTTGGATTGTGAAAGGTGATGATCCTTGATTTTCAACATAAAATGCCTTAGACTGCTAAAGGTGTCGATCTTTAATCCTCAACATAAAATATTTTGAACTGTTAAATGTGTCAATCTTTGGTCCTCAACATAAGATGCCTTGAACTATTTAAAGTGATGGTCCTTGATCCTCAACAGAAAATATCTTGGCCTGTAAAAGGGGCAGTCCTTAGTCGTCAACATAAGATGCTTTGAACTATTAAAAGTGTCGAACCTTGGCTCTTAAATTTTTTATCATGTTCCTAAGTAAATATCTTTCAAACTTCTAAAATATCTATAACACGAAAATTTAAACCCTCCACAAAGAAAATCTCCGCACCTCAAAAATTTTTGAGTTGCTTCAAATTGAAGAATTCTTGAAAGAAAAAGAGAAAAGAACACACACACATACACACATACATGGTTTCTGCGACTTCAGGTGTAGAAACCAAATAAAAATAAAGCCTCTTCAACCATATTAAACCAACGAGTAATACTATGTGTACAAAATTGGGTTGTAAATTGAGTGTGGCAATCATTGGCCTAGATCTTACGACACTCATTTTTTCAAACAATTTTGTAAACCAAATTTGTACACATAGCATTGTTATAAACCAATTTTTTTTTCTGCAATTGATAGAAACTAGTTTTGAAATCATTGGCCTAAATCTTACCATACTCATTTTGTCAAATAATTTTGTACCCGTACCATTGTCATAAACCAATTGTTTTTGGTTTCTGCAATTGATAGAAACTAGAGTCCAAGAGTATTAAAAAAAAGTAGAGTAAAATAACACATATGCACCAACAATCATTACAATTGCACACACCATTACGTGAACTTCACCAACCCAATAACTTTTGAATATTTCTATTTATACCAAGTTGGTTAACAAAGTTTGTTAACAAAGTGAGGTGTAAGGTTGAGATTTTGGAAATGGATGGTTGAAATTTATTAAGAAAAACAATATTTTATATTTTTGTCTTTTTATATGTGTTTTGTCTATTATACCCTTAATAGTATACTATAACTATTTTCAGATTTTAAAATTGGTATTAGAACCTAGTAACGAAACTGAAGAAAATAACAAAAATAAAAATGAATAGAAAGGATAAAATGATTTTAGAAGAATTAATATTAATTTATTAACTAATACTAATCGAATTAAATTACAAAAATTAGCAACAAATTTAAGTATTAAATCTTTAAGT
>CAIGRP010111526.1:0-68038 GCA_903798385.1 Fraxinus cuspidata
ATATATAATACACATCCAAATTGAGCAAGAAATCCCCATATCAGAAAGAATAGATCTCACAGAATGGTTGAAAATTTATTCAATTTCTATACCCTGCTCGAGTCTTCAAAAGAAGGATAAGAAGCTTTTCTTTCGTAAGATGCGCCATAAAAATTGTTGAAATTGCTAAAGACGTGAGTTGGGTGCAAAAAAGCGCCACCACAACCATTAACCAGCAAGTGTTGCACATCAACAGGCTTATCTGATGGAAACGAAGTTTACACCTCCCTCTTAAATAGTCACGTATCAAGTGCGAAACATTTCTCCCAGTCACATCATTCCAGTACCAATCAAGAAGCCAGTTAGGTTCATGCGTCATGATGATCACAGAATCATTGTCTCCAACCTGGAAAAGAAAAATAAGAAGAAACATGAGCAGGTTAGCCCAAGCTTAAATAAAGTAAAAGGTAGATAGTTACTTTTGAGTAAAGTTTTGCTCTCAAATCTGCTTGGTTATATTACTTTTTTTCTTACTCTTAGAGAAAAAAATTATTATAATTTTGAAAATAACTTACTGTCAAAATAAGTAGCATACTCTTTTACAACTTTGACCGCTTAGAAAAATTATTTATTTTAATATTTACTAAATTATTTATTAGTAAGCAATTAAGCTTCTGCTAATGCAAGATTACCTCTAAAACTAAGCTAATAGTTCGTCATGGGAGCCTCCAACTGGGGCCTACTGTGCCAAAAGCAAGAGACAAGGTATATGCTAATAAATATATCAACTAACAAGACAATGCTAATTAGAAGATTCAGAGAGTAATATTATTGAATCATTTCTTTTTCTTTTGTTGCAACTAAGAATATGTCACAAAGAAAACCTAAGGGGCTAGATCTGATTTGTGAGTCAAAGAACCATGTCTAGCTAGAGACTTCACTTCTGAACACAACATCTTGGGCATGGATACATAAGCAACCTCTAATATTAATATATAAGTAAGAGACATGAACAAGATAAGCCCCACGAATGTCAGAGAGTTTGCCTATTGCACTAAAGATTAACAACAAATCATTTGAAAGTATCATTCATAAGTCAAAAGCCAAAACTTTTGAAGTATGTCTCCTTAATAATGTGGGACCTTCACCGAATTGTACCATAAAAATGTTTAAAGAACAAAAATTTAAATCCCAAGGTAAACCCGAATATTACAGAGTACAAAACTGGAAAGTTAATCCTTTTGGCATATTATTATACTAGTGAAACCAAAAGAAAAACAAACATCAGAGAAATCTGGTCAAGGAGCACCATGTAGAAACAAAATCGATGCGAATAATAAACCTGGCACCATGAAATTCCTGGATTTCCGATATTCATATTCAATATTAATTTCAGGAGGCTTATATCAGCTTTAAACACAAGCCACTAATCTATTTCTTCAGAGTACTTGCAACTGTATTCCTGAAATCCAGAATACTCAGTTGGCACCAATTTTATTGTGCACATTAATGCTTCATGCAGCCTAAAGCTTCTTGATCATATTTATCAAGCAAATCAGATATCTGTTTGAGTAATTAGATATAATGATTGTACGTGCTCCACAGCTCTTGCTTAGCCTATTACTGATGAGCACAAATTTGAAAGAGTGCCTCAATAATTTTGATTAGCATTTACATGAGGAAACAGCAAAGCAGCGCCAAACCATCCATTCTTCCACGTAACTTTTTGGCGTAGTAGCAACATGACTACTAAAACTGTTGGAATATGAGTCATGGATCACCCACGTAGTTTGACCCCACTGCCAATTCTAGACATGGATTGGAGTGAGTAGTTTGTTTTAGAATTTGAACTTTAAACCTCCCATCAACATCCCTCAGCCTCTATAATATCTCTTGAACTATATGAGTATTTTTTATTTTTTATTTTTGAAGAAAACAAGGATGTTCATGCATAAAGTACATCAAAAATGAAAAGGACTTGAAGAAGATATTTCCGCATAACAATATTCACAAATTGGCACTTGGATTGTGAATAATCCAATCTTTCCGTTCTGGCAGCAAACTAAAATGAAGTTTAAGAGTAGAGAAGCGCAAGTAATTCTACCTCAAAAGATCTAGGCAACTCTACTTCTGAAAGTAAGGTTTTCTTTTAACCAAATTTCATTATTGCATGTAATCTAACGTTACAACTTACAGAAACCTATCTAATAAGATCTCCATCACTCACCTTTTCCTTTATTAATTGTGAGAAGAACTTGAATTGGTAGACATCAATATCACAATGCAGAGCAAGATCAAGACCAAACAGCCACCATCCTTTTGGAAGCTTAAGGGCAAAATAGCTTTTCTTTTGCGGCATAAACCACCCACCCAACCAGCTTTTGTGACAAATGCACCTCATAAAAGTCTGAAGCCCATCAAACCAATCTGGAAAATGGTAAATGTGTGATATAAAATATATATATATATAGCAACAAAAAGCAATGGATATATGCAGAAAGTGACATGCAGTGAAACAATCGGTAGCTAGAACTAAATACGCAGACTGCCATTATTAGCATAAACTGAGGAAGCCATTAAGAAAAAGCCGGACTAAGGAAAAAACCAACCATGGTTTCCTGGGATAACAAAACACTGTGGTCCATCATATTGCTTTAGATCTGCCACCCCACAAGGTAATTCTGGCTTGTTCACAGCTATGTGCTCATCTTTGTAATAGAATGGAGGCTGAAGAGCATATTCAAATGGACGAAAAAGTCGTCTCTCATATGTATAAGCTGAAGGATTAGGATACCTGAAGAAAAAAAAAATAGAAATCAGTACGTAACCTACTATATATTAGCCCAGTTATAAATCCAATGGTTAGACAGAACTTTTCATGTTGTGAGCCCTAAAATTTCATGGACAGAACACCTGTAGAATGTGGAATAATATAAAGACATGTTGTCCACGCAAGATATTCTATTATCTCTAGTATTAGCAATGTGTGCAAATTGTTGAAGTCGTAAAAATACAAATTTCACCAATCTCTAACCACTCAAATTCATGAAAGGGGTCGATCAATTCGCATAATGCTCAAAGATCTGGTAAAGAATTGGAAAGAAAGCTACGATCTTTAACATTCAATATTATAGGAAATCTCATTAAGGTTAGCTTGATATTTGAGCATCCCAAGATTAAAACAAGGAGTCAATGTGTCCCGATTTAAATTTAATGCATTACATGACTAAAAAGTATGTGATAACCTAAATGAATCTATTTGCATAGAAGGTAATATCTAAATGAGTTACATTTTGTCACATTTTAAATAAAGTGGTTCAATATGGTATCAAAGTAGGCAAATGTTCTGGGTTCAAGTCTCATTGCACCCACTTAAATAAAATTGCCCACGTGTTAACCAGCTTACACGTGGGGGGCATGTGGAAGATGATTTTAAATGATATGCATTTAGCCTTAGCTAACTTAAGCTTTTAGATTAAGTGGTTCAACAATATTGAGTGACAAATCCAGACCGAGAGAAGAAAACGAGGCTTCTCAGTAAATTATGCAAATAAATGGGGATCACAATAAAATTGAATTTTCAACAGGTTATGTCCCATATCAAGAACTGTTTTATTGGATGAGGTGTATCCAGGGGAAGCAAGATTTCGGATTCAAAGGCAAGGAAAAGATGTATCATGGGAATAGAAGAGAGAGATGATGCGGATACTAAGCATATAGACGGGTCGCTCAATTTCATTTTGTTACTTTCTGATTTAAAGCGATAATACACTTCCTGTGTATTATGCATTCATTAATAAAATATTTGATTACCTTTAAAAAAAAAAAATGAGAGAGAGAGAGAGAACAAGTCTATCATTTTCTAGTTCGTAATATTGCACATACATTCAAACTTGAGGCTTAGAAAATTCAATGGAACATTACTGGTGTAACTAACTATTCTTCAGGGAGCGATTAACTTTAAAGACCAAATCACACACCATTATGAGGAAAAACTGTTGCTAGTTGAAGAATTACTGCTATTCTTTTAATGTTTATCTATTCAATTACTGGATTATGTTAACAATTTTGATACCGATTAAGTATTAATGAATGAACAGTCTGATCTAATTATGTTCTAGATAAGAATACAAGGACATATGACATATATAGTCCTTCAGGTTGCTTATTCAAATTCCAGAAGAGCACATCAGCAGCATGTCCGTGTTGTCTAGAGAAACAGATATATAATCTTTATTATGGCTTAGCAAAGAGATGTTTCTTGGACATCCAATTATTTGGACACCGAGTAAACACTAACAGTATGGAAAGGTTTTTCTGCTTACGCAAGATCACCCCCAATAAGGAGCAGGTTACCACGTGGCAGTGTAAGTAGTGAATCATTACTTCGGACCCTAATTGAAGGCTGAGCAAGAAGCCGTGCCACACTATAAGAAGAATTTCCACCATCACCAGTATCAGCCATAAAATCAAACCACAATTCATCTTTTTCACTAAATTGATCGTACAAAAGATCCTCATGTTTAGCTCCATCTTCAACTCTGCTCATTGCTGCCTAATAATTAAAAAAAAAGATAATATAAGATGTACCATAACTGTTTGTACAATGAAAAAGCAATTCGTCCGCAGAGGGTTTTTACATTAGATTAGTTCTTTCAAAAAATAACAATAAAAAATAACGGTATAAAGACAATAAATTAAACCTTATTCCCAATTACAATTTAATATACAATTACACATGTTTTTCATCTATTACTAGATCTACTAACAAAAGGAAGATATTAGTACTACAAGATCAAGATTAGAGCGAGCACATAGCTCCCCATTAAGTATCTCGAAAATAATAGCAAAATTTCCAATCTAATTTTCATATATGAAAACTTTATAACAAAGGAAGGAGCTTTTGCCACTGCTGAAAAAGATGGAAAGAATATGAACGATTAAGTAACACAAGTTGCAGCAATAAACGTATACCTGCATCATACGCATATCAAAACGTCCAACAAATACAGTTACAGATACCAGTAGGTCAAAAACTGTCTTAAATAAATCAGCAGAAGTCCTGCATTGAAACATGAGAAACATTAAAAAGGGAAAGAAGGAAAGGAAAGAAGGGGCGGGGGGGAGATTTAACCGGGGCATACCCAGAGTACCAAGGAACCATATCCAAAAATTCCGGCTTCATTTGCTTTTTCTTCAACTTCACAAATTCTTTTTGTGACACAGGGTGAGTGAGAGCCCACCTGTTGATTGTTGCATGTTAATAAATAGTACCTAAATTGATAAGATAATGAGACCTAACAAATGAGGATGGAGGGAAATGTTAACAGATTCGTTCCAAGTTGCAATATTAGGGACTATATGTTTCTCAAGCACAAAAAATAAATATAGCCAAAGATTAATTTGAGAGAGAGAAAGATGAAAAGGTGAGAAATAGACTACTTTTCTTCATATTACTGGTCCCTCAACATTGTGTACAGTAAGCAGGAAAAATAGAAATATATAGAATAGGATAAGTAAATGATGGTCCACTAATTTTTACACGAGACAAGCCCAAAAGCGATATAATTTTAAAGAAATTTATAAATATTGAAGCAAAAGAATGATATATATAAACGTAAAGACAAGGCAGCAGCGAACGTTCACCCCGTTGATCTTCCCACAACGTAATTCGCAATGTAGAGTCCTATAAAAGTGGCCCATAAGGAATATATGGGAGAAATTTCATCTGGAGATTCTGCACACGAGCCGCTACAAGTCAACTGAAATGCAAAATTGAAAAGAAACAAAAGTTGCAGCATCATAAGATATTTACAATGTGAAATAACAGATACATCACATAATAATAGCAGAAATCATACTTCTCCATAAATGACCCATTTGGACAAAAATGGATAATCACTAGCAGACCCAACAGGAGCGAACCAAGATGAGCAAACTTGATCTTTCAACTCACTCATGCGAACAAAGTTTGCAAGCCACGGGACACGTTCTCCTTTGTTCCACAGTGTAAACCAGCCCAAGTTTCTCCGGTCGAATG
The DNA here is from genome assembly GCA_903798385.1 of Fraxinus cuspidata. Lineage (NCBI taxonomy): Eukaryota > Viridiplantae > Streptophyta > Magnoliopsida > Lamiales > Oleaceae > Fraxinus > Fraxinus cuspidata. The sequence goes on from CAIGRP010111526.1 coordinate 6,020, forward strand.
TCTTTTCTTTCATAATAGCACGGTTGCCACAGTGGCTATAAAATACACAACAGGCTACACTTATAACCTACACAAAATGATGCCATAAAATAAGGGCCGGGAATGTTTCATTTCAGTGAAGATGTGTTCTCGGGACTTACAGCACAATTTTGAAGAATTGCTAGAAGTTCCGGTCTCTTTCCAGCCACACGAGCAACAAGACCAACATACCAGAGGCACAAAAATATAACATGGAAAAAGAGAAGAAATAAAATGGAAGAGACAAAAATTGTCAAAAACAAAGAGAGGTTCATCCTCATATCTACTCCCATAGATTGGAAGCTGGGAAGATGGTAGAGAGCAGCCACTAATATCCATGCTATGTACCTGCAAAATGAAAACCCCTGAATTAGCATAGTTCATTAGCTCAATCTTGCTAGTCCTTTAGCAATAAACGAAAGAGTGCTTGTTAGAAGAAATATAAACCTACCAACGGCTGAAATTTGTATAGCTTGGTTTTATTGTTTTCCCTATAAATGGAGATGAAAAGAAATAGAAGAAACCAAGCAAACAGGCATACATGGACCACCATTTAACATTGCTGTCTAATTTCTGAATAAGAGTGTGCATATTGTCAGATGATATGAAAAACAGGCAGCCCACAAAGACGGCAATAACAGCATGCCTTGAATGTTGGTGGGGATAGGGATACGTGTGAGTGAAAATTGTCCGAACTGCCTCCATATTTAGAGTATCTAGCAAACCGACAGGCTGCTTGTCAGACCCCATTGTTCAATCTCGGTATTTGAGTCACTTCACTTGATATAAAAGTTTAGCTAATGTCTCCACTTTACAACCATCAAATGCACAACAGAGAGCGTCCTGGATCCAGAAACCAAAGAATGAAACGTGAAGAAACATATATTCAGTGCATGTATAGATATGCATATTTTAGTTTCTATTTCTTATGCAATATCATTTAAGTCTATCCTATCCTCCTTAGAAAACATGCCATGAATGTCAAAACATTCAATTTTGATATAGAACCTTTATTAAATAGTGCCAAATAATTTGTAATTCAAATATAAAACTGTCATAAACAAAGAATCCCCAAAATCTGAGCCTTACAATTTTTTCTCAGCTAATCCACACCAAAAACATACATTGCAAGCAAAGTTTTTTTTTTCCCACTTATCAAGAAAATCGTTTCGGACGCTGTCCCACCAATAGGACTGAACTAAATGGATGCTAAAATCTCCCAAGAGTAATACTCACTACTTATTCATCAAACATTATGATTAGTCCCAAAATGGAAAAATTACAAAAGTAAAAGATTAGAAAGCAATACTCATATTATTTAAGAAGGGAAAGAAAATGCATTAATAAAACCACTGTAAATATTAAACCAATCAACAACTTAATCACAAAAATCAACTTTGTGGTACTACCAGCAAACTGATTATAAATTCAAGAATCGAATTAGCCCAAATTCGGATTTGCAGAAAAGTAAAGTCACAGAACTTGAGTTTTTCTAATTTTCTTCACACCACCACATTTGAAAGCCCCATCATGATATCATCACGTTCCAAAAGCAACACATTCAACTCTAAGACAATATTTAATGCCTCTCATAAAGATCGCAACTTTACATACGGACAAATTTTATACAAGATCATAATAAAAAAAATTGTATCTATAGACTAAATATAATAGAGAGAGAGAGAGTTACCTGAATGAAGGAAGAGGGAAGCGAGTAACGAATAAAAGAAAATAGGCATGTGGGTATGCTAAAGTGGGTGATTCAGAAACGACTTGGCATATTTCCCAGAATGTCTGCAAGGAACCATCTTTTATAAAATGGCATATTCTTTCTACCCAGAACCGCCCCCTCCCCCACAAAAATTTGTTGAATTTTCTTTTTTTTTTTTCTTCTTCTTCTTGTTGCTTATTTTCGTATTGTTTGAGGTTTTTTTCCACGAAACAGATGGGTTTCAGACCGTTAGATTAATTTTTCGTGGCAGTTCAAAAGGCACGTGGTTCCCAATTGGCAATTTTTTGATTTGTTTGAGGTCAGTGCAATTTTGGTCTTTGCATTTTTGCGGGAAGGACAGTTTCACCAAACGCTTTTGAGTTTTTCTCCTTTTTTTGTATTTATATTTCTTGCACTTAACTTTAGAGAACTACATTATGCACCACAAAACTTTCAAAGTAATTCATAGACTTGTCTAAAATAAGTGTCCCATGTGGGAAATAGGTTAAAAATTCAAGCAAAAAGAATAAAATTGAAAGCATATCTCCTCCCATCATCAGATTTTGTTCAATTTTTTTCTATTTGTTTATAGAGATATGTAGTCGAGTCTGTGATGGTTGTACTAACTTTTTTTTCTTATTTAATTTTTTGGAAAAACAAAAGAAATGATATAAAAAACACAAAATTTGTGTGGTCGAAAATAAAGATATAATTAAAAAAAAATGTATAGTCATTCATTGGTTATGAAAATATATGGTTCTATTTTTAACCTAACTAAATATGAATCATTATGGTTTAAGTATATATTTCTAACTCCTTGTCAAATCATATATACATATTGTAGTTTCAATAAAGATAAGGGTTAATTTATGGCAATTTTGTATATATAAGAAAATTATTGTACACGTCTTGTTGGAATGCAACTATTGTACGATATCAAAATTGTTGAAGTGTAATTTGCTACTATGATCGCGTTGGGTATCACTATTATATTTTTTTCAAAATGTTTTAAATTTAAGATCCGTTTTTTGTTGAAAATGATAAAAGAAATCAATATACTATATTGTGAAAGATATTTTTATAATGCCATGAAAATTACCAATGACAACTGGAGAAATAGTATTTGTAGAGCTAAATGTAAAAGATAAAAGTACAATTAACAAATGTTATTACAATGTACACAACCTCGTCAATTTGAAAAATTCAATTTTATTTTCACGATAATGTGTTTAAATTACGTTACTATGTTATTGGACAGATAAAAGTATTTTAAATAATTACAAATGTAATTACATTGTATAACATTCCATTAGTTTTTTTTTTAAAAAAATCAATTTATTTTGATGATAACGTGTTTAATGTCAAGAGCTCCGTCCCTCCCACGCACCCCATCTAATCCACCTAATCAAGCTTGTGCGAATGGCTTATCCGATAAAGTCTCACTTTCGGATCATACAAAACTGTTGTTTTAAATATGACAATTGATGATATAACTCCTTGTCACTGTTTTATGTATAGTAGTTTTCTAAACGTGTTTTAAAAGTTGAATGAGACATCAGAAGAATTTATAGATTATGTCTTCTATTTTTGAATTGAAATTTCTATGTAATAAAAGTTATTATATTATACTCCGAAACCATAAACCCATGTGTAGAAGGCAAATTAGAACATCTATAGCTTGAATATCAAAACCTAAAAACCCACTATTTGTGAATTTTTTTAAAATTAACTTATTAGTCTTGAATTTCCTTCCTTTTTCAATTGTTTTATTCAAGATTTGTTTGCACTGTTTTGAAATTTCATCATTTTACAATAAAAATGACAAAAATCTTATATTCTGCAACGTTTGGATGTATTTTGTGTCAAAATGAAAGATTATGATGGTATTTCACAAAAGAAAACATTGAAGTTCCAAACAATTGGCAATCTAGCCTTGTTATTTCTCACAAACCCTAGTTAAATATCTGAGCAAGAACAAAGCCATCAAGAGAACATAGAATTTTACGAAAATTTCTATGGCACTCTAATAGAACCCCTAATATTGCATAATAAAAGAAAGGAGAGGGTATATACATAAGGAAATAGGCTTTTCTTCCCCTAGGAAACTAAGGCACTTGGAGGTGAGTAAACTAACGCAATTCAATTAGAACTCACAACGTAGAAAATGGGGTGTAATTCGTGAGATGGGCATATAAAGAGACATGAATACTCAAAATTGTTAGAGGTTTGCGCATACACAATTACTAAGCCCCTGTTTGGTAAAAATTAAAGTCCAAATTTTAATTTAAGTCAAAATCAACAATTAATTTGAATCACATATTTTATAGGTCCCACAACTTCTCAACCACAAATTTCATCAACTTATATCAAAATCTAATTTTAATCTCTATCAAATAGGAGTAAATTATACGGAGGTGGAGGGGCAATAGCACTTTAAAACTACCTATTATTGAACTTTAAAAGGAAATTAATTTATCAACTATACTTCACTGAAAAAGAAATCATCGTAAAAGTATCAGTACTGAAAAAGAAATCATCGTAAAAGTATCAGTTTTTAATTTCTAAGAAAACTTTTTTAAATCCTAAAATTGAATATGTAAATAGATAGATGTATATATCACTTTTCAATCTTTTAATGCAAGAAATTCTTAGTTGTCTTCCTTCTAAAGCAAATGAATGTATAAAAATGATTCTTATGATTATATTATGAGACAAATTCAGTTTTTCTTTTTTTTTATTTCTCAAAACGTAAATAGATTTAGATTAGATGGAAATGCATTCGGTTTTAAATGTACACGGTGACTTGTATTTTGATAGATATTTAAATAGTTTTTTGTTCCATTAATTTGATAAATATTTAAAAAGTTCAACACTTATTAAACAAGACCCCCTTGTAGATTTTTTAATGGCTTAAGATGTCAAACAGTGTATCCAAAAATTAATCAAGCAAAAGAAAAATAATTGAGTAAGCTGTTGTGATAAAAATTTTCAAGTGGATAGTATCGTGAATAAATGATAAAGTGATTAATAGAGCATCATTTCCACGAGAATTGTGTATTTAATCTGAACTCAAATAATCATAACTTTAATTCAAACAAACACATATTCAAAGATTTGGATGTGTCAAGACCAAATTATAATTGACAATTTTTTTAGTCAAAATCAAGTTCTAGTTGAACTGTATTAGAAATTTATCGAGTTGTAATCAAAGTTAAAATATGAATTATTCCACAGGTAAGACATAAATTATGTACCTCCAGACATGTTATCCAAGATTTAATTGAAATCCGCAGTAGAAATGAATCATCGAAGCACCAAACGTCTTCTATCCAATACCCACTTTAATTTGATGGAAATAAACACATGACTTTCAATATTAAGAGAGAAAATCTGCAGGGATTTTTTACACACGGGTTTGACTAGGGACCCTTAGTATATATATATATAACACCCACTACAACTTCCATCCATTATGAAAGGGGGTGGTTTTTTCCAACAATAACTTCCCTCTAATAACTAAATGGGAAGTTATCTAGGCAGAAAATTAACCAACAATTTAAAATTTAAATTTATTTAACTTTATACTGATCATGTGGGCCACAAATGGTTTACATTTTCCCACTTTGTCCACATGTTCAATGGTTAACTTCAAGTGAGTACTTAATATGGCCATATGATGAAACTGTCAATAACCTACTCAAGTAAAAATCCACAATATTTGAATCATGGTAGTCATGTTTTAATAATCAAACATTTCATTCCATGTATTACAAGTATGATCATCTCTAGGAAGTACTTTTACTTTATGAATGAACTTCCTATAAGTCATTCAGGATCCAAACTATAATAACCACAATGAATATCCAAATTACAAACTTTTAAGTGCACTAATAACATTGTTTTAAAATAAATCAACAATCTTAAAACCAAACATCAGAGTATCATACTGAGCACGCAAGTCCCAAATTTTCAACATGAGCTTTATTAACTTTAGCTAGCAAGCCCTTAGTCATGGGATCCGCAATCCTAAAATCTGTCTTGATATGCTCAATGGCCACTTCATTTCTTTTTATATGATCTCGACAACCAGATACTTTATGTAGATGTGTTTGCTTCGGTTTCCACTTTTGTTACTTCTTGAAAAGAAAATTGCAGGCGAATTATCGCAATTAATCTTCAAATGCTTTTCTATATTATCGATAACTCTTAGGCCTTTGACAAAATTTCTCAACCATAATGCTTGTGTTGTAGCTTCATAGCAACCAATGAATTCTACTTCCATGGTAGACGATGCAATTATAGTCTGCTTATTGCTTCTCCAAGATACAACTCCTCCAGCTAGAAGAAAAATGTATCATGAAGTATACTTTCTTGTGTATATACATCCCGCAAAATCAAATCTGTATATCCAACAACTTCAAGATTGTCGAAATGCTTGTATGTGAGTTTGTAATCTTTGGTTCCTTGTAGATACCTCATCACTTTCTTGGCAGCTTTCCAATGTTTTATACCCGGATTACTTTGATATCTGCATAGTACACCAACCACAAATGCAATGTCGGGTCTAGTGCAGACTTGTGCATACATTAAACTGCCAACAACGGAAGCATAGGGTATAGAAGCCATGTGCTCTCTTTCCAATTTATTTAATGCATATTGATTCTGACTGAATTTATCACCTTTAACGATGGATGCTACACTTGATGCACGGTCTTTCACCCTGAATCTTTCCAAAACCTTTTCAACAGATGCCTTCTGAAAGAATCCTAATGACCTTTTAGATCTGACTCTGTGAATCTCTATGCCAATGACATAAGAGGCTTCATCCATATCCTTCATTTCAAAGTTTTGGCTAAGAAATTATTTTGTGTCATGTAGCAATCCCAAATCACTATTTGCAAGTAAATTATCATCAACATATAGGACTAGAAAAATGTATTTGCTCTTACTGACTTTAAGATATATACAGTGGTCAATGATATTTTCTATAAAACCATATGAAGTAACAACATTGTGAAACTTCAAATACCACTGATGGGAAGCATGTTTTTGCCCATATATATATTTCCTTCATTTGCAAACCATGTGATTACCTTTATCTCTAGTAAATCTTTCAAGTTATTTCATGTATACTTTTTCTTCAAATCCCTTTTCAAAAATGATATTTTCACATCCATCTGATATATCTCCATATCAAAATGAGCTATTAAAGCCATTATAATTCAAAATGAATCTTTCTTAGAAACTGGAGAAAATGTTTCATGGTAATCGATTTCTTCCTTTTGAGTGAAACCATTAACTACAAGTCTGGTCTTATATCGTTCTATAGTGCCGATGCATTTCATTTGGTCTTATAGACCCATTTACTACCAACGGTTGTATGTTCATCAATTCAAAAAGATCCCAAACTTTATTTTTAGCCATAGATTCCATTTCTTCCTTCATAGCATCATACCAAAAACTTGAGTTTTCTCCTTCAACGGCTTGTGAAAACAAGTTAGGATCATTGTCAAGTCCAACACATATATCGGACTCTTAAAGATGTTACACATAATCGCTAGAAATTTCTGGTTTTCTTATTCTTGAGGATCTTCTTATACCTATTATCTTGTCTTGAGTCTGCATATTTTGAATACTAATAGGTTCAGCATCGAGTGGGGATTATCGTTCTGCATTTTCGTCATGCAGTAACAGTTATTCTTAAGTTGGCTCATTTACAATTGTAATTGAGTTCTTTCTTTCGAATTGAATCAATAAGCCATGATTGGAAGATGATCCAACTGATTCTTTCATTTCCTGAAAATCGATATTTTTACGAAACTCACTCCCACTCACTTCATGATCCTCTAGAAATTTTGCATTTCTAGCTTCGACAATCCGTGGAATGTGCGAAGGACAATAGAATCTATAGCCCTTAGAGTTCTCGGATAGCCTATGAAAAATCCACTAACTATCCTAGAATCCAATTTCTTTATATGAGGATTGTAAACCCTCACTTCAACTGGACAACCCCAGATGTGTTTATGTCTCAAACTAGGTTTCCATCTGTTTCAAATTTCAAATGGTGTTTTAAGAACTACTTTAGAAAGAACTATGTTTAAGATATATACGGCAGTTTTTAAGGCTTCACTCCATAAATGCAAAAAAAGACTAGAATTGTTCGTCATACTCCTAACCATATCCATTAAGGTCCAATTTATTCTTTCAGCTACACCATTTTGTTGAGGTGTGCTTGGCATTGTATATTGTGCTACAATACCTTGTTCTGCTAAAAACTTAGCAAACGAACCTGGCATGTGTCCCCTTTCTGTGTACCGTCCATAATATTCTCCACCCCTGTCTAACCTTATAATTTTGATTTTTCTTTCCTTTTGTTTATTTACTTCTGCTTTATAAATCTTAAAAGCATCTAATGCCTCATCTTTATGATTTAAAAGTTAGAGATACATATATCTTGAATGATCATCTATGAATGAGATAAAATATCTCTGACCATTTAAACAAGGAGTAGGAAAAGGTCCACAAATATCCATGTGAATAATCTCAAGAATGTCCGAACTCCTTTTGGCACCTTTAGTGGTCTTGTTTGTCTACTTTCCCTTTATGCAGTCAATACAAGTCCCAAAATCAGTAAAGTCAAGAGTTGATAAAACTCCATCACTAACTAATCTTTTAAGTCTCTCTATGGAGATGTGTCTCAATCTCTTGTGCCATAACTTAGAGAAGTTTTCTTTAACAATACAACGCTTGTTGCAGTACTATCACCATGTAATTCAGTTAAATTACACTCATAAGTGGGATTCAAAACAAATTTATATGAATTATAAACCAAAACACAATGTCCAACAATAACAAAATTTTGAAATAAGATAAAACTTCTATGTTCGAAAACAAGCTTGAAACCCAAATGTGTTAGTCTTAAAATAGAAACTAAATTACGAGAAAAGCGTGGAACGTAAAAGGTATTTTTAAGATGCAAATGAAAACCAGAATTCAAAACTAATCTAAATGTTCCCACGCCTTCAAATTCATTTGGTTGGGGTTTCCTCCAGAAAGCCCTGCATAATATTGGCAATGTGAATTATAGTACCTGAATCAATCCACCATGTATTGTTTGGAACATTAACTAAAAGTGATTCATGATACACTAAAGAGATGAGAGTACCTTTATTTTCGAGCCACATCTTATACTTCAAACAGTCCTTCTTTATATGCCGTTTCTTCTAACAAAAGAAACAAATATCTTTATTGCTCTTTTGTTTCATTGGCATCTTGTTTTTCATTTTAGTACCGTATTTACCCTTGTTTTCATTTCCTTTATCATGAGTTGTCGATGAGCAGTTTCCAACTTCTCATATTTCAGCCTCTCTTCCTCTTGAACACACATTGTCAGGAGCTCATTCACTGTCTATTTTTCCTTATGTGTGTTATATGATATTTTGAATGGACCGTACTCCGGAGAGAGAGAGAGAGTTCTAAATGAGATAAATAAGGAATGACTCGAAAATCTCTATCTCCAGGGATTTAAGACGAGCAGCAATGTCTCTCATTTCCATTATGTGCTCACGCATGCCTTTAGAATTGTCAAATTTCATGTCTAAAAGCCTTTTCTTTAAGGTGCTGGCCAACATTTTGTCAGGACTTACAAATTGCTCTTCAATAGCCTTCCTGAAGTCTTTAGCCTTATCGCATTGATGGATTGACCCCCTGATGCTTTTACTGACATGAGTCTTCATGAGACTCACGCTCAAACGATTGGATCTTTTCCCACGATTGATATAATGACCTCTCTTTTGGCGTACTTGATTCCGTAGGGACAAGTGGTTCATCCACACAGAGCGTCAAGTCGAGATCCATACATCCCAAAGAAGAATTTTCTCCTTCCAGTCAGAAAAACCATCACCACATAAAATTGGAATTCGAATAGTGTCATTGAAAAAACTTGGAACCACTACATAAGATAAACATATACATTAATTGCTATGAAAACTATCTTTATATTGAATTAACTAGTGCTAATTCAATTTTGTAAATTCAAACCTTCCCGTGGATAGAGGTTGTTATCACACATTTAATTTACAAGGACTTTAGTAATATCAAATACAAGTATTTTCATACATGTGGGCCTAGGAAATCTCTCATTTCGATATTTAATAATTGCTTTATCGTAATTAAATTCTTAAGACAACTATTTCCCTATGGGGCCAAATAATCATCATATTAATTAATTGCACTTTACGAGAAGTCGTATAAATCACCGAATAATTCGTTATGTGATTTATGTTCACGATATAAAATTATAACTAATGATGCTTTGGCTAATTATAAGTTATAATAACATGTCGAAACCTCAAATGACATCTCTAAAATAAAGATTTTTAATGAGGTCGATAAACATGTACTAAATCCTTCAACATAATATTCAACATATTTCTCAATTTGAAAAATATTGTGTGTTATAAATTTTAACTACCACGCTATTTCTATTTTTTAAAATTCCAATAAAAACAGATCACTGCTTAAACATAGAAATATAAACTATTGTAACATAATCAAAGATATGTTCAAGTTCAGCAATTAGTATATAATTAAAATATAATAATTAATGAATTAAAACTAATTAATTTGATGCCGACATCTTTACTGCTTTGGACAATCTTATTCCATTAAACAATTATATGCCATAACAATTCCAAAGATTTATCGGACATAAAAATAGGTCATGCATGAATCAATGTGTGCCAGTCATTTATTTGTAATATCATTCTAGCAGTCTAATTTAAGTATCTCCCATTGAAAATAATCAGGCAACATAGTTTCCTAATTATGTTAGATAATGCAGAATTGGGTTAGCCACTATATATGACACGTAATGGAATTTTCTAAGCATTCCTGTTTCAAGTTTGAATTTGTACAGTGGTAGAAAAAAACCGATTTGCAGTTCACATGAATTACAAACCCATTAGTAAACTAACCATTTAATGGGGCAACTCAAACATTTACATTTTCAAATAATGTTGTAAAACACATACTGCTTTAATAAAATACTAATTGCCTCCATAAACTATTGTACTCCAGCAAGTAATTGGATTAGTGCTAATTAAACCAAATTAAAATAGTATGTATCCATTCGCACATGGTCATGCATATTAATTTCAAAAAATGATAATTTAAGATTCTGAATTTCTTCAAAATCTGAATAACCAAGCTTGAAGGATGGCTTTGATACCATGTGTAAGACATAAATTACATACCTCTAGCCATGTTATCCAAGATTTAATTGAAAATCCGCAATAGAAATGAATCCTCGAAGCACCAAACGTCTTCTAACCAATACTCATTTAATAACCCCTTTAACTTGATGGAAATAAACACAAAACTTTCAATATTAAGAGAGAAAATTTGTAGGATGCCAAGAAGAAGTCAAAAGAGTTGGAGTTGATAGTATAGTTTTTGGAGGTCAAGATGCCAAAAGAACACATATGATCAAATGAATGCAATTAGAAGTCTAAAGAGTGTCAAAAAGCTGCACAAATTATGTTCCAAATTCTCAGTTGCAACTTGTAACACATTTTTCACATAGAAAATATTGGAATTTGGACAATGTTATTCTAGAAGAATTGTAGCCCTTTGAATTAGCTTTATAACGCATTTTGAATCACCTCAATCGAATATCTAGAGATAAAGTTATGATAAAAATATTGACAACTACTCAAAGTGCTCTCCCTTCCCTGGCCTAGAGTTCAAGCGACGTGATCATCCGAAAAAAACAATAATATTCGATTTTTAAGCTAATTTTGAGTTTATTTTCATCACAAACACTACCCATTATAAATATACACTCTATGTGACGTCCAAAAGTGTGGTTAAATAATATTTTGATTATAGAGATCATTCTTTAAATATCCAAATATTCTTTCATTGATTCTTTGATTCAACCACAATATTATTTATTCATTCTCAACCCATATATTGATCCAATTAGTAGAGCCTTGTTGAAAGTCAAGAGTTTGTTTTTTGAATCTCTTGCATCATCCTATAAGACCAAAACACACAAGATCTTTTGATCAAATATCAAACTACCTAATCAATCGGAGATAAATCGATGCTAGGGACCAGGAGTTGTTGCAGAAGCATAAATTCAAGAGGACTAAGGTGAGATACCAGGAGTCGGGATCTGGCGTCAGGAGCATGCAATCCATGAGTACTAAGGTATAAATCAAGAGTTGGGATTTGTTTTGAAAGAGCACACATCCAATAAGATTAAGGGAGACTACAGAAATTGAGGTCAGAAGTTCGACGGGATATACGAATTTGGACAGTACTGTAAGTTTGTTTCGATTTATAGTGGATTACTGATGACAAAGTACTCAAAATTTTTTCCCAATTTGGGTTTCTTTGTGATCAATTTGGTGTTCTTTATTGTTGTTATATTACAAATTGTGTAATTCAACATAGAATAAATTGACGTGATTGATTAACATTCTAAAAATAATTAAAAAGTGACTTATTGCTTTTAATTGTATAATTCTGCATATTGGGTCAAAATATTCAGTAATTTAAAACTTACAGGATGTTTTCAATTACATTATCCTATCTATTCTAAAAAAAATAAAAGTGATTTGATAAATTTCAAATAAAAGCTAAAATTACTAATGACTAGGATTCGAAATCCACCTGTGTCTTCCACTTTAATCCAAATTCTCGTAGTTAACAATATTTGAATGAATTTTATTATCAAAATTCCTATTTTCAATAACCTATCACGAGTAGAATTGAGCCAATTTTATATATTACCCTACATTATCTTTACGAAGGATGTAAACACGAATGAAAAGGTAGAATATTCAATTAACGATCACAAGATGTATATCTTTATCCCTAATGGATTTCATGATAATTGCCACAATTTGCTAAACCTACTTTTGACTTCCTATAAGTAAAATAAGTCATGAATCCATTTCAATTGGGCCAATAACAACTACTAAAATAAAGCAAACACATAAAAGTTAAAAACGTGATTATAAGATTAAATCATAAAAAACGAGGTTCCACCGTCATCCTAGTATATATAAATTTAGCCTAGCGTTTATAAGTTTTAAGATACATATTGGAATAAGAATACATCACCCTAATTCCAACCAATAGAAGATTAAACTTTGAGTTTTTAAATCTCTTCAATTGATCTTGAGTGATCATTTTCTTGCTTTGAATCCAAGAAATTTGGATGTTGATGAAGATCTTGAGAATTAGTGATGTTTTTCTCTCCAAAATTTTTGATCCTACCATAATTAGAAATCGGACGGTTGAGTGAGGGCTTGCTCAATCATTGAAATCTAGTGCTAAAATATGGATAGTTACAAATAATTAGAGTCAATAAAGTTTCTTCAAATAATATGATAATTGTTGTAAATAATATATTTATTAATGAATAACAATTATATCCATGTAATCTTATTTATTATTACTATTGTATTCTCTGCAATCCTAATTCTTTCTTATAAATATGAATTTTTGGTTCTCAATAAAATACAAATATATAATTTATTTACTTTCTTCTCTAGTTTATAACACATTATCACCATGAAAATTTAATTCTTCAAAGCCAGGATAAAGGGGCAAAATTACTTCATTAATATCTCAAAAGAAATTTCAATTCATCTTCGTATCACAAACGAAATTGATGAAAGGTAATATTTTATTTATATTAATCATACACTTGTCATGTGTACCGAAATTAATTTGGTGACCTATATATATTTTTTTAACGTATGCATGCTAAATAATAATATATTCTTGCCCAAATTCTGTTTCCTCCAAGCTTTCGAAATACATGCACTCAATTTAGATATTTAATATTTAGTAATGATTGCTTTTTCCTTTTAAAATTGTTTACATTCCACTCAAATTCTCTTTTTGACGTTTTTCTTTTTTCTTCTCCATGAACGTGAAGTAATATTTAATAACTACTAAGCATCTTATATATTCGTAGTATTAAATTACCGTATGAAATATTAAATTATTTATGATTTATGTTAAATTTGTATAAATCATATCATTGCTCCTAGAACAGCACCAATTAATATTTCAAAAGAATATTATATTTATCGTTCTTGAAGAGCATATCTTTATACGAATCAATATCTTATATTGATAATTTGATGATGCTAATGAAGAAGCACAAATCTTCAAATATCAACATTATGCTAAAATACATGTTTTTGAAGAGTTAATGTTTCTAAAAAATAACTTGATGTTGCTTCTAAAGTAGTACAACATTATTAATACTCTAAAAAAATATTACTTGTTCATAAAAAACATGATATTACAATTTCAATATTTAAGAAAAATATTGATCTATTACTCAAAAAGTAGCACATCCCAAAGAAAATTATACGATACGATCTCATGAAGAGATATGATCTATATGAAAATCTTATGAAAATAAATTGTTTATTATAGATGAATCACAACTTCACAAATTCTATATATAAATATTCGAGAAAAATGTTTTATTGTTACTTGTAACAATATTATATTACGTCAATATTCCAGTAGAATATTACTTGCCCCAAATAGCGTAATTTTACAATCTATTATTTAATAATAATATTATACTATTACCTCTAAAGCACAAATGTTATTATTTTGTTAGTGTTCTTGAAGAAATACAAATTTAGTGAGTGATCAATATTGAGTTGTAATTTTTGAAGAAAAAACTTTTTATTTTGTTAATATTCAAGAAGAATGTTAATTATTGCTCCTACAAAGCATAACATTCTGCATTCCAATATCCTCAAAAAATATTATATTATTACTCTTGAAGAAGTATAAATCTTGATATATTAATAAAATATAAGATAAATTGCAAAGATATCTGTTTAATTGGTAGTACAACTACAAATATTATTTTTCCTTTACAAAAAGTATTTTTTTTAAAACTTAACATGATATTATGTGCATCATATATTGTTGAAGACTCTAGAAGAACTAATATTATTTTATCAAATAATATAAAATTATATATTGATTATGTACTTTATTCCAACAAATTCAGAAAAAAATTATTTAGTTTTAAAAATATTCATTGCAAATGTATATTGTATTGAGACGATGTAAAAAAAATAATATCGAATATCTTTGCATACCTTCTTTTGTATCTGTCCAGAAGTAGATAAAAGAAAAACTATCGGCACTCCCTTCGAGTAGGTACTGTATATTTATAAAAATAATTGAATCAAATATTATCACGAACCAGAAATTCATTAACTAAGAAGTTTTATACTTTGACATGATCAACTTAAAAAGTGACAAAGTCATATGTATTAACAAAAAATACTTCATAAAAAATTGATTTCTTTGTAGGACATTCTGATATAATAAATGAATCTCAAATACGTCAGAAACATGGTAGACCAATTGATTTAAAAGACTTTGTACCTCGACAAAGAAAAGTCCAAAAGAAAAATCAACAAAAAACTTCGAAAAAGTAATATTAGAAAAGATTGATCAATCGAATATTGAAAATATGATTATTGCAGAACCACAAGTGTCCGAAAAATAATAAGATTTAAAAAAAAAATTTGTTATCTTATAAATTATGGGAACAAAATAATATTGTTATAGATAATATTTTCGTCTTTGACTTGTCTCTTGAAATCATGCAAAGTGAGGATTCTGAACCATAGCTTGTTAAAAATATAGAAAGATTGACTAAATTGGAAAGAAACCATATAGGCGGAATTGAATTCTTTGGAGCAACGAAAAGTGTTGGAATCTATAGTTTAAATACCTAAAAATGTAATTCATGTAGGATGTAAGTGAGTTTTTTTGTAAAAAAAAAAAAAATGAAATTACAAAAAATAAAGCACGACTCATAGTTCAAAGCTTCTTACAAAGACCTGTAAGTGATTATGAGGAAACATACTCTACTGTAATGGACGCACACTTTTAGATTCTTAAATAGTTTAACTGTGTTACAAAGGCTAAACACGTGCTTTATAGATGTAGTAATTGCCTATCTATATAGTTCACTTAATAATGACGTATATATGAAACTCTCTGAAGGACTTAAAGTGCCAAAAATAAATGATACGTAATGAACTATGTTTTTAATTAAATTGTCAAGATCATTATATGGATCGAAACAATTTGAACACATATGTATAATTGCCTTAGAGAATTTTTGTTGAAAGTGGGTTGTAAGAATGAGGATATCTACCCATATGTTTTTATGAAATCGTGATATTTTATGTTGATGATTTAAATCTTATTGAAACTTTTTAAGAGATCAACAAAACTACATATTATTTGAAAAATGAATTTGAGATTAAAGCTTGGGAAAAACTAAATTTTGTTTTGGGTTGGAAATTGAACATTTACAAGAATGATTATTTGTTTATAAATTTTCATATACCGAAAAGGTATTAAAACACTTTTATATGGATAAAGCACATCAATTGACATCATATATGGTTGTTCGACCACTTAGTGTGAAAAAAGATCTATTTCATCCACTTGAAAATTAAGAAAAGGTTCTTAATCCTAAAGTACCGTATTTTAGTGTAATTGGAGCATTAATTTATCTTGCAGATTTTACTCAACCCAACTTTATTATTCATGTGAATCTCCCTACAAGTTATAGCTCTGCACCAACTCAAAGATATTGAAATAGTGTTAAACATATTTTTCACTACCTGAGAGGTACTATTGATTTAAGTTTATGTTAATTCTAAAAAATCGGGATCTATTTTACGTAGAATATGCAGATGCAGGTTATCTCTCTTATCTACAAAAGGTTAAATCACAAACAGAACATGTATTTACACGTGGAGGAATGACTATATCGTAGAAATCTATAAAACAAATATTGATAACAACATTTTCAAATTATTTTGAAATTATTAAAATCCACGGAGGAAGTCGAGAATGTGTATAGTTGAGGAACATGACCTATCATATCCAAATATCAAATGGATTAATTTAAAAAAAAAAAATAGTTTAACAATTTTATATCAATACAATGCCGCTTATATTGCAAAACTCAAAGAAGCTATCTCAAAGATGACAAAACGAAGCATATTTTTTCAAAATTCATCCATACACATGAATTTCAAAAGAATGACGACATCGATTTTCAAAAAAATTGCTCAAGTGATAATGTGGCGATTTATTTACAAAAGCATCGTCGATATCTACATTCAAAAAATTGGTTTACGAGATTGGAATGCGTCGACTCAAAAATTTCAATAATCAACATTAGAAGGTAACTGTATCTTTTTCTTTTGATTAGATTTTATCCCACTAGATTATCAGGTAAGGTTTTAATAAGGCGACATTTATTTTTAACACTCCAAAATAAATGTACATTTTTTTTCTTTCGTTTAATATTTTTGTCTTGTTGAATTTTTATCTAACAAGATTTTAATGAGATAATTATTTTATAACGTGTCGTTCAATGAAGAACGTTATAAATAATATATTTATTATTAAATGACAATTATACCCTCACAATTCTAGTTATTATTACCATTGCATCCCTTACAACCTTGATTCTTTCCTATAAATATGGGCATTTGATTATCAATGAAATACACATTGACTTCTTTACTTTTTTTTTTCCCCCTCTTTTCTCTCTAATTTATAACAATAAAAATCACATATTATTTTAAACAAATTCTAACAATTACGTTTATGCCCACAACCTCACCTCCTGTAAATAGGGATTCATTTTCGTATGAAAATCACACACACCCTTGGATAAACTGGCTACTAAGCTAGAAAAAAGATACTTATCTTTAATTATTTTTATATATTTAAACTTTCTGAAAATGCGATAGAAATGCAACCCTCGACATGGGACACCATTGGGAGTAGAAAACTCGATGTCCCTGTCGACCCTCGGGGATGAGAGTGTTGACACCCCCACTTTCCTATAAATTTCAAAAATCTTGTTTTTGCCCCTGTTTGAACACATTATTGAAAAATTCATTTTTTTCTCAAACTCATTTTCAACCACACATCCTCTCAACAAAATAATTTATAGGTAAACTCAAAACTTTTTCTTGTACCTCACATTTGTAAAATAATAATAATAAAAATCACTATTTCAAAATCTATTAACTCAAAAATGGGGCTCAAGCATGCCCTACTATTTTAAACTCCATTTGTCCCCTAGCTCAATCATGCTAAGTGGTATTTTATCATAATTAACTAGTGAGTACTTGAAGTATGTAAATGTTAGCCTAGATACGACCATATGATGTAAATATTGATGATCCTAATTATGGTACAAAGTTTTGTTTTTATGTTATTGCTTGTGATAGTTCGTTCAGGTCTATTGCTAGTCAAAGACGTTTTAAAGTTCAAAGTTAATGATAAATATTGTAAAATGTATAGTGATTATTAGTACATTTAATTCTATATATTACGTATATATATATAAACACTTCGTCATGTTTTACGAATTAAAAAAATCTAAATGTGCTATTCATGCATTACTATTTATTACTATCTTAAATTATATATACACGCTTAAGAGTAACTTTTTACTATAAATAAACAACTTTTAATAAAAAAGAAGGGAGGAATCTTTGATAACAAGGAGGAGCCATCTGTGCTTCATAATGGGGCACAACAAATTAGATCGTCCTCTTGGGGTTCCCATCATACCAAATGATTACCCTTTCAGATTCAAATCCCTGCAACAAATTTCTCCATTGGTATAGCAAAGCAAAACACCATCATTATTCGGTGCGGAGGCATTATAAATATCTTGAATTTAAGGATTAATTTAAGGTTAGTGGGGGAGGAGGAGAAAAAAAAAATTTGCAACAGCTGGATCTGTAAGCAATCCTAAGACCAACACGTACCCATGTCTACACTTTCTCTCTCTACTCTATCTCCAGTTCTACTTCCTGCGGTTATTTGCTCGTCTCTTTCGTCTTCTCGGCAAATTCAGCCCAGAAAAATCGCTACAAGAATTCAAGCTTCTGCTTTGTGTTCCACTGCTTTGGCTACGGGTTCGAATCCCAACGTTGTGGTCACCAGAGAACGTGGCAAAAACGGCAAGCTCATTGATTCTCTGGTACATTTTTATTTTTTTGTGAGTATATATTCTGAACGCATGCTTTTTGGTTTTGAAAGTTTCAATTTTTATTGAGAGTTATAAGCTCATATGGCAGGTAATGCCTGGTTTTGGTGTGGGAAAGTATTTTTTTTCCCGTGTGTTATTGATGGGAATCTCGTTGTAATGCCTTGTGTATGCGTTTTTGTCAGTAGTTTATTTATGTATAATGGAAACTCGGCATTACGTGTTTGATCAAATGTTGAAATGAATGTAGCCTTTCCGTCTAGTGAAAGAAAAGAGAGTAGAAGAGCGAGTTGTTGGAAAGCTAGAGTGAAGACTGTTGAGCGATGATAAACATGGAAATCATTTAAGATATAGGAATTAAATATAGTAATTAATGTAAATTTAACACTTTGTTTGGATGAGTGTGTATCAAAGTATAATACATATCCATTTAGATATATGAGGAAATTTTCTGGAAAGAAACCAAGAAGTGAGAGTGAAAAATTGCCATTCTGATTTAGAAGTAGAAAATTTCCAGTTCTTACAATTAAGTCTTATTTGTCGCTGCGACTGCAGATGTATTTCAGAGGGCAGTAAATGCAATAAATTGATTTGTGGAGTCTACTTATGAGTTTGTGTGTGTATAGACAACACGGAAGAAGGAAAACAAAGAGAAGAAGAAGATAAGAACATGAAAATGAGGGTTTATATTTGTTCTCATCATAATGCGGATCAGGCTTGCTATATTTTCACTCATGTCATGGCAACATTAACTCGATGCCTTCCTTCTGAATATCTTTTCTCAGCTTTCTCATAATTGTATCCGTACTCCATAAAGTGCCTAATTTTTGCATTTCAAAAATGAATTGCTTTTTGGAAAGCATTATTTGGATGGTTAGAAGAATGAAATGAATATGCCTTCTATAGATTGCAAGTGTGCTCAGTTACAGCCAGGATCGGCTGGTTCAAGGCAATGAAATAAATTTCTAAACGTTGGAGCCTCATTTAGACCTTTCTTTATTTTTTATTTTTTAAAATTCTTAGATCATCTCCCTTTTGATAAAATTGCTTGCCTGCCTCTAACCCATCCTAAATACTATAGTAGCTGGAGTTTCATTCATGAGGATGGACCTGCTTGTATCCTTAACTATTATGATCACATGCTAGTCATTTGTGAGTCTGTCGAAGTTCCCAAGAATCAGACTGGAAGTAAACTGAAGATGGCATTATATAGAACAAAAATCACTGGTGCAGAATAAGAAATGATAAATTGGGCAATGACTTATAAGTCCGTATGTGCACGTAATATGTCACCAGCACAGATATCAATTACGGTAAATAGAAGAGCACCAGATAATAGTTAAGCTGGTTGCCTAATTATGCAGGTCATGCATTCAGGTAGAAGTGAAATGATGGTTTCCCCACAGGCATTGGGGTTAGATTAAGTGCTGGGTGTTTGTAAAGTGTTCTATGATGGTCATCCATTGGTAATAGCTTCGGAAATGGTTCCAGCAGCATATTTGTTCTAACATCTACACTGAGACATGAAGTACAGTAGAAATAGCCTATAAATAACAGATATTTGTTAGTTCATTTGCTTTGCTTCTGGTCAACCGGACGAGGCCTGAGGCTTGCAATGCTTTCAGAGTGGATTTTGAAGACACTATCCGTGCATTGGAAGTTATAGATTGGTTTTTGATAGTCATTGAGCTGTCTGTCGCACCAAGAATAATGTTAGCGAGAGGATAGGATACATTGCATATGAAGTGATTGGCTAGGGGCTTATAAGTGGAGTTGTGCATGTTATACATAGTATTTCATTTTGTTTCTACAGAAAGAGCTGAATAAATGGTGAAGCTGGCCGGCTTTTTGTCATGGTCCCCAGGGAATGCAAGGCAATCATTAAAGGTGTATGAGTTTAACACATCGTGACTCATCAAACTTTTAACCTTCAATCTTCAAGGAAATTGATTTGAAAAGTAATTTGCCCATTCTTTGTGAACACGCGTGTTCGATATCTTACAGTGATTTGAGCAACAAAGATCATGTCTTGGGCTTTAGTAGTGGGTCCACATGTCTTATTTTTTAATTATGATTCATGTTCTATTCACATGGTTAATCCTATGATGATACTACTTTACTCAATAGAGGCTAATACAAATGACAACTGATACTGACAAGCTACTTCTTGGTGTGTATTACCTCCCCATGATTGCCTAATATTGTTTCATTGTTAAACGTAACCTTATGTGACAACTTAGTCTTATTTAATACAGGCAAAACATGGAATTGACTGTCTGGAGCTTCCTCTCATTCAGCACAAGCAGTTGCCTGATTATGATAGACTTCCTTCAATATTGAGTGGTAAGTTTCTGATGGGTTAGCTTGATGGTTATAATAGATCGTTTCAGATTATCTTGATGCTATTGTTCACGTTCTGTTCATTTCAGAGACAAATGGTTTTTTTATTTTTATTTTGAAGGTTTTTATTTGATCTTTTGCCTCGTTCTGTTTGTCTGTGATCCCTATTGTGTTTTGAGCCATTATTTTATTATCTTGCATCTTTAAAGATGGTTCATACGGGTGCGCGTAATATGCCAATGTTGATGTTGCCAAACTTGATTCCTCATTGACCTTGAATAGTCAATAGCTTGGACCCATGTCAGATAGATTTGAGAAGAGAGAACAACTTTTTTGGGCTGTGAGGCACAAGGTACCAAGGTTATCCAATCACAGGGTCGAAAGTTCACATGGATTAAATTTCTTTATGTAAATATTAGCGGAGGAGGTGGGGGCAGTGGCCGCCACCGTTTTTTGCTTAAAATCATTATTTTGGTAAACTGTTTGCTTTGTTTGACAAAAATTTCTGTAGTTAATTTCTGCCACCGCTGAACTTAGTTCCTGGCTCTACTACTTCAAAAGTCAAAAACTCTCTCTACCCCCATCCACACGCGCTTGTTTTATGATAGTTACTTCCATTTAAATTCAAATAGAGGACACACATTTTTATTTTTTCTAGCTTACTGTTTATCTATTGCTGCAGACACTGCATTTGACTGGATTGTCATAACTTCACCTGAAGCCGGTCTGGTTTTTCTTGATGCTTGGAAGTAAGCTCTCTTGTACTGCATGTTATAATATTGAATTATTCCTGTACTTCCTGAGGAGATATTCTGTTTGCATATTTTTCGGTTTTAAAAATCTTCCATTATGTTTTTGGAAATATGAGAGTGAGAAGTATGATAAACAATTATCCAAATGCAACTAATCGAAAATAATGCAAATCTAATTAGAGTTCAGTCTTGTGAAATGTTTCTGTGATACTAAATATTCAGTTCCTAGAAGAACAAATTTTATCATTTTTATTTCTCATCAATTATTTTGACATATCACTGGCTAGTTTCACCTATCCACTTATGTTAACTTTTGATCCATAGAGCTGCTGGATCTCCGAAAGTGAAGGTTGGAGTGGTGGGAGCTGGTACAGCAAGCGTATTTACGGAAGTTTTGGGGTCCTCAAAGCAATATCTTGATGTTTCCTTTGCACCATCTAAAGGTTCATATGCTAGTTTTAATGTTATTTTAGCCCTATAAAACACTATTAAAGGTCTGAACTTTGTATATGTGCATATGCATTCATCTTGTCTCTGAGCATGTTCATATTGTCGCAACATTTTTGTGTACCTCCGTTGCGCCACAAAGGCCACACAATTGACAGCTGGAATAAAAATAACTTCATTTTAACTTTCAGCAACTGGTAAGGTTCTGGCTTCAGAGCTTCCAAAGCTAGAGAATAGAAGGTGCACTGTCTTATATCCTGCCTCATCAAAAGCAAGTGGTGAGATTGGTATGTGCTACTATATATGCCTGGTTTTTAACATTTATTTTTACCTCTTCCTCCTAAAGCGCTTGAGCACAATATCTCTCGACATGAAGCAAGTTCCCTTTAGGCCAAGAAGGTCATGACAAAAAATAAACAAATCAAATGTCAAACTTAGAAGTTGTGTCATCCTGAGGATAATCCTGAGAACAATATCTAACTTATATTGATATTTTATAATCTGATGTTGACTTGCTTGAAAATATTATGTGGTTGGTCAAGACATACTGGGAAAAAATCCATATTAGATTCTTTCATGGAGCATAATCTGATGACTTAGTTCTAAAGGCAGCAGTGATTAAGAAAAAGAAGTCAAAGATTATGGCAAGATATCAATTCCTGAAAGTGGGTTTATTTAAATGGGATATCTCCAAAAACCATGGGTGAAATGTTCCACGGAGAGAGCACCAACAGTGTATCACGATGAGGATACTCAAAGTGGGTTGGTGAAGAAGTGCTTACATAGTCCATGCAAATATAGTCTGACATTTGCATGAACTCATAAACGGTCATAATCAAATGTTGTTGCTGTTTCTGCTTTTCCACTCCACATTTTCATGAAAAGATGATTAATAGAATTTTCTTTATTTTTCCTTATTTTTCCTTATTTTAATACTGTTTTTAGTTGTGAAGATGTATAAAATCATAATTATGTTCTAAAATTGTAATCTTCCACTATCCTCTAATTCAGTTATCATGTTTCAATTATGAGTAATGAAAATTTAATGTCCACCGTAAAGATCAACCAACTTATGCAATTTAGTTATATTGCCCATTTTAACAAAATATCGATCTATCAAATATAGAAAATATTGTAGTTCTGAAATTTATAGTATTTTTTTATATGTAGATATATAGTTGTATAGCGTTTCAGAATTTAATTTTTGTTAGATTAAATTTTTAATAACAAAATAGCACGAAAATATTGGTATGAAGGGGGTAATAATTTATCTTAGGATGCTAAAGCCAGATGGATTAGACAATGATAAGCAAGAGACCCCGTCGGATATTTAGATGAAGAAACGTGTAGGTTGTGCTTTGCATTACTCTTTCCTCTCGTGCTAACTGGTCTATATATGTTTATCACTCGGTTTCACACATCTAATGAATTCTTGTTGCATCCTATGAGTCCAAACTTGCAATATTTTTTGTAATTTTTATGTCAGAAAAATGAAATGCAAAACTGATTGTCACTTGGTATTTGAACTTGTCTGTTTCAGAGGAGGGCCTTGCCAAGCGTGGATTTGAGGTTACTAGGCTTAATACATACACAACGGTATTATACTCCTGTAATTTTGTCACTGTTTTAATGTCTCATCATAACTGTATCTTTAAATTTCACTCTGCCTGCATATATGCTACAACACTCGAAAATTTACCGGTAGAAGTACAAGAATCAATTGTAAGAGTTTATTTGTCACTAATTAATGATCAACAACAAATGCTCAGCTTTGTACTATTTTTTGTGGAGGATTACACACACGTTTGAATATTTTGTTATAGACCTTATTATAGTTAAGTTCTTGAAAGTATAATCATCAGTGTTTTATGCCCCTGTTTCCCACAACTGTAATGTGCTTTCCACCTCTTTCATAAGATCCCGACACAGCATTAGCTTTATCCTTAAAAGATTTTACATCTGTTTATTTATATTATTGACCTAATTTGGTGGCCTCTGATTACATCGATTTCCTGTAGACACCTGTTAGTCATGTGGACCAAAGGGTTCTTGAACGGGCACTTTCTGCTCCTGTTGTTGCTGTAGCATCACCTTCTGCAATTCGGTATACTTTCTGTTGTAGTTTCACATTATTTTTGTTGAATATTAGTCTAAACTTTTGATCCTGGCCCAGTGAAGACGAATACAAATTTGTTGAATTCGAACCTTGAAGATGAACTGACTGACTTGGATTTCTTAAAGGTTTCTTGTTATTCAATTTTTTTTCTTTTTGGATGCATTGTATACCAAAACTCACATAGGTATTTGCATTCACATATTAAATGCATTGGACCTAGAGTGCTCTTACTACTCCTAAATTAGGAAGTTCATGGTTTTTTGCAACATAAGCAATTAGAAAATGTGAAATATGTGTACTCTCAACTGTTTTTATTCCTCTTTTGAGCAGTGTTGCGTTTTTGTGAGCCCACCACTCCTTCCAACAACATTTACTGTCTTTTCTTGCTAATTCACTTGCAGGATCTTGTGCGTACCCGTGGATATGTTTATTACGTTTTTCAACTTTGGGACTTATTACCATTGAATGCATTTCTCTAGAACAATTTTCCTTATTACAGTTCCATGAATTTTGTTTACCTTGCCTTGTCCTTTTTATTCCTAATCATTTACCAGTTGCTTGCATATCTTCCTTTACAGTGCTTGGGTAAGTCTTATCCCGAAATCACTAAAGTGGAGCAATTCTGTTGCATGTATTGGTGAGACAACTGCCTTAGCAGCTAAAAATCTGGGCCTGCAGAATGTGTATTTCCCAACAAATCCTGGCCTTGAAGGGTAATCGACTCTCTTGGAAACTTTTGGGAAATTGTACATATCCTTGAAATTGTTTCTGATGCAATTGTTTATATCTCTGTGCTATAGGAGTGGTAATAGCACCAGCTGTTATTCGTTTTCTCTTTACTTTCTGAGATGTGTTTGACATAATCAGAGTTCACTATTTAATTGTAAGTTTAGAAGAAATACTAGCCCATAGCATAAGTTAACGAGAGAGGGAGATTGTTTTTATTTAAATGCATATGCATCAGTATATAAATGTGAACACTAATGGCATGGAAAATTGGATTCCACAACACGACATTATGAATGCAGAAAAAGTACTTAAAATGTTAACAATTGTTATCCAGTTATGGACAGCAGTGCATGCCAATCATGTTCTAAGATTCTTTGGGTTTGTCCTTTTCTGCAGGTGGGTTAATAGCATTTTAGATGCCTTGCAAGTTCATGATCGAGTCCAGAAGGTCTAGGGTTTGTAAGCTGATGCCTTTCTAATTCCGCCTGGTAATTTTTAAACACTAGTCATTGTAATTTGTTTTCTACTGAATAAGGATACCATTGACGACTAAATTTAAATATATAAATGTCTTTCTTCTCCCTTAACGCTTTTAGACGGGGTGTTTCAACAAAATATCAAATTGTGCACAAATATCGAGTTGAAATCTCCATGTCATGCATTTGTGAAAATTGTACTTGTTAGACCTTAGATAAAAAATAAATCCGTCCAGCACACAAGGGGACGTGTAGACTAAATTCGAATAAATGAATGCATCTCCTCCCTTTAATGGGTTAATGCCTTAAGCTTAATGAACGAGGTGGTTCAACATATACCTCTCCTTTTATCTATTTATTATTTCAGGCACTAGTAGGCTGATTAGGAGCTTAATTTTTCAGGTTAGATGGGCGCAGAGATACAAGAGTTCATTTCCCTATATAAATAAACATCTAGAAACTCGAGCTAAAGATGGTAGAAACAGCAGAAAGAAAGATCTCCTTGCTGTTTGCCATTGCAGAATAAGCATGTGTATATCTGGCAAAGTTTTAGAGGTAAGTGAAGAATGTACTTTAGCAATGATGCTTTTAGGAAGACGTATTGCAGGAATGTAAATGCATATTTCTTGCTGTAGGATGTGAATATCATTTTTATGTTGGACTAGTAGTGTTAAATGCAATTTATTCGACCTATTATTCCTTGCTTCAGAGCATAATAAAGTTAGTTTTTCATTTTATTCAGAATTCATATCTCAGTCATCAAATAGTTGGGCAAGTAGTCAATAGTCTTGATTTGCCGCTGTCACTTGCCTTATGAAGCACGTAGTCATTACTCGTTGCTTTGGGAGAACTACCTTAACTAAGAATTAAAACCGTTACGCACTGTATATATTTATCTTTTTAAAAAAAATTACCTTCAACAATGTCTCCTACTTTGAAATTTATTATTCTGTTTACCTATTGTGATTGTTAACTGGATATGCTTTCAAATGTATGATTTTGTGAAATGCCGTCACTATTACTCCACTATTTAAGTAAAATGATGTGCAGTAGAAAAGTAGAAATGCTCATGATTTTAGTTTGTCTATAAATTCTTCATTCCATCTCTCAAAATTCTTTTTGAAAATCTTCTCCCTTGACAAGGGCTTTATTTGTTGTAGGGGTACAGTTGTTTTTTACCACCCGAAACCTTGATAAAATTTTTAGTCAAGAAATTTCTGCTGGTCTGAGTGTTGTTTGAGAGTGAGTTCGAGACCAAGTCTTTGTTTGATTTCTATTTTTTTTTCAAAATACATCTTCTCTCACTTCTTTTCAACAACACATTTTCAATAAAATGATATTACACGTAAACTTATATTTTTCTTATTTTTTAACCACACATTATCAATCAATCTACTATTTCAAAATGTATTCTACACAAAAAATGGTGCTCAAACTGGCTCTAAGCCATCTTATTAAAAATAACGTGAGCATTCCTAAAAAAAAAAAAAAAAAATTCAATATTTGGACACCAAGAATATAGCTAGCGTTGGTGAACGTGAGATTTGAAACAATATGTACATTTTCCT
Organism: Fraxinus cuspidata; assembly: GCA_903798385.1. Lineage (NCBI taxonomy): Eukaryota > Viridiplantae > Streptophyta > Magnoliopsida > Lamiales > Oleaceae > Fraxinus > Fraxinus cuspidata. The sequence continues at coordinate 33,269 of CAIGRP010111526.1, forward strand.
TGACAATATATTTTATTTGAAAGAAACAATTAAATTGGGATAGTTGATTGAGTGGTAAAATGTGCGAAAATTTCGTACTACAGAGAAGGGACAAAAATGCGATAAGTAGATAAATAGTTTTATGGGTNTATTTTATTTGAAAGAAACAATTAAATTGGGATAGTTGATTGAGTGGTAAAATGTGCGAAAATTTCGTACTACAGAGAAGGGACAAAAATGCGATAAGTAGATAAATAGTTTTATGGGTGTGGAAGGACAAATTTTGACAACAACACTGTGTAAGTTGCTTGAGGATATGGTTATAACTATTGACTACGTGAAGTTAAGTGAGAATATTACTGACTCATTGACCAAATGATTAACTAGAGTTTAGTTTAGAAAACATCGAGAGAAATGAGTTTAAAATTTATTAAAAATTGGGTTATCTATAACTGAAATTTAGTTTATGACCGGAGATCCCATAGAAAAAGTTCAATGAGACTCCCAATGGCATGATTTTGGGATTAGCTAAAGCTCTTAATACTTTCTTATTCAATGAAGGTATTTAGATACTATGTACTCTTAATAGAAGCATATATTTGAGCGTGGAAGTAGGGTCAGTTCTTGGGAGAATTTAGATTAATTCTCTAGATCATTCAAAGAAGTTAGGAAAGTCCATACTAGAATGAAAGTAATAGTTAGAACTTGTTAACCTTAATAAATACGCTTACAGAATCCTTTCCACCACCCCTCCACGTAGATATCACCTGCACACTGGAACACCTAGTTAAGAAGCAAAGGCTGCCGATCAAGTCAACGGTCGGACTAGAGAAAAAAGAGAGTGCAAGAGAGGGAGAGGAGATTTGGATAGGGTTAGAAACATACCTTATTATGGTGAATGAAACTCACATATATATAGGAAAATGTAAGCAGGCCAAGTGGGCAATGGGTCGAACCCAATATGCAAATTATTTAGTTTAATAAGCCCAATCAACTAAATAGTACGACCCTTATGGGGGTGTCGTGCCTCGCCTATCGAAGTGGATATCATTGGTGACCTCTTCTAAGGATATCCACTTCGATAGGCGAGGTGTGAACACCCTTCATGGGTCACCTCTGATTTTCATGGAAGATGATGCTCTCCATGCATGAACTATCCACAATGGATGAAGCCCTTGAAGAGGTGCAGACACCTCCCACGAGGTCATCTCTTCCAAGGATGTCAATTTCAATAGGCGAGGCGCGTGACATCCCCATATGGGTCGCCTCTGATTTACATGGAAGATGATACTTACCATGGATGAACCATCCACTATGGAGGAAGCCCTTGAAGAGATGCGGGCACCTCCCACGAGGTCACCTTTTTCAAGGATGTGCACTTCGATAGGCGGGGCGCGTTATACCCCCACATGGGTTGCCTTTGATTCCATCGAAGATGATGCTTACTATGGATGAACTATCCACTATGGAGGAAGCCCTTGACAAAGTGCGTGATACCTCTCACGAGGTCACATCTTCCAAAAATGTCCACTTCGATAGGCGACGTGCATGATACTCCTATATGAAAAGACATTTCATCATTATGTTATACTGGAAGATTTATGTTATTGTTGCACTTTGTTTCTTTGAGATTTTTTATATTTACTACTATACAGATATTATCGACGACGAATTGGTGGAGTTAAAATTTATTTAGTTGCGCATTACATTGGTTGCAATCTTTTTTTCTGTCGTTAAGACAAAGAATTGACCCAAGAATTCTCTTTCAATGCACTACTATTACTAGATCAATTTTTTAGGCTCGCGTCATTTGAAAATACTGCTACAAAGTTACTTTTTCAATGGAAAATAAACAACACATAAGTCCTTATAATTGCAAAAGTAATTGCTTTTCTTACCTAACTTCAACATAATGATCCTTAATTAATCATTTGAGCCTTTGATTACATATGCAAAATTAATACCTCAAATCAATCTTGTTTCCCAAGCTTTTTTTAGCTCTTTCTTTGTCTTAGAATAATCTTTTCCTAGGAACGGTCAAACCAAGCAAATCTAAGCACGTTTTCATTGATTTCACGGATTACTTCATGTTAACAATATAATAAACTAGTTCAATATTTAGATTTATCGTTTACATAATAATAAACTAAATTTGATTCTTTATAAATTGTGATAGGCTATGAACATGCGTCATTATTTGCTATTCCATTCAGTTCAATACTAAATTTATTGAGAAATTTAAAGTAACTATAGTTTTTATATCTTCACGCTAACATATTCATGGTCTCTTACTCTTCGAACATTTTGTTAAGATTGAATCACAATTATACTCCAAAATATCTTGGTCAACAAAAATACGTTTCAACAATATAAGCAATCACACTCATGATGTATATCATTTTCTTTTTAATTTTTTTTATGCAAAGAATATTATTTTGTTAATCAACATAATAAAATGAATTACGCATGCATATCTATCTTGTACTTCAAGGATAATTCACACACTTGTGGGTCAAACATGTGTTTGTTTGTAAAATTAACACCAATTATGTCAAGCTTAGACTAAACTAGGAAAATTTCATCAATTGTCCCAAATGTATGGGACTAGTAACAAATTGATCCAAACCTCAAAAACAGCAAAATAATTTCAACCTAACAAAATAAATGCAAACCCAGTCCTAAGAGATGGAAATCATTTGTTTCATATTAGTGAAGACATGTTATTACTTTAAAATCTAAAAATGGAATATACGGTTAGGGATAGCAACAAGAGAAGATTAAAATATTTTCATTTTTTACATATTTTAAAATATTTTGAAAATACAATTTAAAAACGAAAACATAAAAAATAAGGTAAAAATAAGTCATGACAGGTTTGATGCAGGAACCATGTTGTTCATCCCCATAGGTTCCCCGACGAGTTGGAGAATCTCTGCCCCGTTTGGGAATGAGGTAGGACATTTTACCATTCCTTCATATGGTTTATGTTTGTCGGACTGGTTTACACTTATTTTGAAAGGTTGGGGACTAGGGTCCCAATACCCCTATGTTCTCAGGACTATAGGTGCAATTGTTTCAAAAATAAATAGAAAAGTACAAGTGTCATAAATGGCTGCTGGTTTGTCAGATGTGATTAGTCAACAATAAATCCTATCTCTACTTAATTCTTCTGTTCCTCCTCTCTATAAATCCAAAAACCTACCTGTCTGTTTGCCTTTGACCATTATATTATATCGAAACTAAACTCAATAGAAATGGAAGTTATGATCCCTGTGAACGGCATGGATTTTGATTTTAACAGTCCAAATGTTAGTTTACCTTCTACGCCCAAGCGTATTGGGGAATTCTATTGCAGTGCTCCAACAAGTCCGACGCATTTGGCTCAGTTATATAGTGATTTTGATAATTTCTTGTTCAGCGGCGGCGGAGACTCGTCGGAGGTGCCCTTTGTCCGGGAAACAAAGCCCAGCTCCCCTAAAAATGAAGATGACTTTGCTTTTGATATTGGTGAGGAATCATCGGAGACTGCATCTCTCTCGGCAGAGGAACTCTTTGATGGTGGCGTAATTAAGACCTTGAAGCCGCCACCACGGCTGCAACATCCTGCCGGAGCAAGAATTGAGGGTGATTTCTCTCAAAAGTATAAGAAAGAAGCCGGCCCTTTTGCAATCGCCGCAGCTCGTACGGCGGCAGAGCACAGAAGAGGAAGAGAGAAAGCTCCTGCAGTAGGTTTATCTTCATCAAGCCGAAGAGCAACCCGTTCACTTTCTCCTCTGAGAGTTTCTGATCAAACTCTATGGGATCAAGAGGAGAAAAAACAGCAGAATACAAAGAATTTTTCCTCATCTTCATCCTCAAAATCTCAAAGAAAATGGAGATTGAAGGATTTTTTCTTGTTCCGAAGTGCATCCGAAGGACGAGCAGCAGATAAAGATCCTTTAAGGAAATACACAACAGGGTTCAGAAGATCATTCGAAGATGCTAAAAATTCAAGTTTTCAGGATTCTGGATCAAAGTTAAGAAGAAGAGGGAAAGTTTCAGCTCATGAATTACATTATACAGCAAATCGTGCAGTTTCAGAAGATTTGAAGAAGAAGACCTTCTTGCCATACAAGCAGGGCATTCTGGGGCGCCTGTCATTCAATCCTACCGCTAATGCACTGGCTAGTGGTTTTTCTCGTAAATGAATATTCATCGACCGGATTACGGCGGAGACCGTCCCGGAGAGAGACTCATTCTCCTCAGAAACTCAGCTATAATCTTTATATTTTTTTAATATTTTGTGTAGGTAATTTTTTCAATTTTTGGTCATGAGATGTGTAAAATTTACATATATTTTATTATTTTCGATGTACTAAATTTTATCGATCTTAATAATATAGAGTCGATAATATAAAATCTTGTTTTTTCTTTTAGCTAATTGCTATATCAACTTGCCACATTACCTGTGGGCAACACAGATCAGTTCTGTATAGTAGAGATAGATTGTTTGGGAAAAAAAAAACTCTAAATGGATGAAACCTTTTCCAGTTTTCTATTTTTTGTTTGATGAATGACACAAAAGACACAGCCTCCTTGGGGTTAAATGTATAAAGTGATCTCTGAACTTTCAACATACGTGCAACCAGGTCAATAATCTTTAATTTTGAACGAATCAAATTATCCAACTTTAATATGTATCGAAACGTGGTCACTCTATCTATCCTCGTCAATTCAACTAACGATATGTGTTGACGTGGATGTTAAAACTGACGGAGGATTAAAATCACATAAGATACCACCATATCCACCTTAAAACACGCTTTAAAAGAGGCTTAAACAAAAAAAAAATAAAAATAAAAATTCAGTCCGAAGGAGAGAATCAATCCCACTACAACCGATGACTTCTTTGGTTCATTAAACAACGAACTTCAAGGAAGAGAAAACATTACCAATGGTTTTCATTCTTCATGCTCATCATCCCTTCTCTAGTTTTTTTTTTTTTTTTTTTGTCTTCAACATCAGTATATCACGTTAATAAGATTGATGAAGAGACCACAGTTGCATGTAAATCAAAGTTCAGGGACCTTATTACCTGAAATTAAAGATGGTTAATCCAGTTCCACGATCATTGAAAGGTTAGTGACCGTTGAAAGGTTAATTAGTGACTAGGATTGCATTTATAAAAAGTGATAAATTAAGATTTGAGACAACCAGTGCTGACTAACTGAGATATACTTGGAGCTTCACTTGCTGTTCACATTCAAGCAAACCGATTTACTCAGACATTTATTACTACTTTATATTTTATTGAATAAGTTTATTACAAAACATAATTAAACTTGACTAATTAAATCCAGAACAAGCCTATCCCTGCATTTTTCAGCATGGGCCATGCTAATAAGAAATAATTAAACTACTAAAAAGCTGTGCGGAGTGGATGTCGAGTTTCAGCCTAGCCTAAGCTTTAAAAAGCATAAAAAAAAAAAAAAGTTTCTTATTTTAATATTATTTTACATTTTTAAATCAATCTAAAAATTATTTAATAATTAAAGCAAAAAACGTTGAAAGACGTAAAAAAGAGTACACTAGGCACGCCTAAGTGTGAAAAAAATGAAAAAAAAACACAAAAGTGAGAAGTAAGACGTTTTACTCTCTCTTCGCGCTTAGGCGCCGCTTTTTAAAACACTGAATTAAACTAGTTTTCATTTCTAATTCTTCCAAACATTTATCTATTTATTTATTTATTTATTTTTATTTTATTTTTATTTTTCTCTTTGAAGTTTTTGTGTGTGGGTTGATATCCTGGAATTTGTAATATGACTCCTAGAAATGTAAAATAGGTCGAACCAGCTTGACTTCATTGTTATTTAGAGTGGTCTCATGTGAGGTACAACGCGACTTGCATTTTATTATTCAAAGTTGTCACATGTACATTCGTTTTGAACGTCAAACTTGAGAGAGAGGGAGAGAGAGAGAGAGTGTGTGTGTTTTGTTGACTATCCATTTCTTTAATGTACAAAATAATTGTGTAGGGCGTCATTTGTCGCATTTTGCTATATTATTGAGCTGGTGAAATGGAATGGAATATAAATATAGAAAGAAAAACACTGAGAAAACGAAGTATATGGACCTTGTTCCTTGTACGTAACCTCATGTTAATTTGCCTTCACGACTTAACAAAATCGGGTTATTTATTTTGGTCAACTGAAAGACCAAGTCTTCATGTGTTGTTTCTTGATAATATTTATTCATTTTTTAAATTTATATTTTTGTGGGGATTAGGGTCACTAAATTTGTTATATTTATATGAGAAGATAGTGCCTAATGGTTATAGGGTAAACCAGTAGATATAAAATATTTTCGTCAAGACTAATGAATTATTTTATACGTATGTTTACTTAGGTATCATTAACTTACAATTACATGAACTTTCCATATTTGAAGTCATATTTTTCTATAATACACATAATTTATAAACACAAATGTACATAGAGTATGTTTACATGCCGAACCAACCCTCGAGCTCCACCTGACGCACACTCAAAAAATTTAAATTAATATAGTTAGAATATGAGTATGAATTATATAAATTTATTATTTTATACTTAAGGAGGACATATTTGTTACAAAAGCGATGTTTGAATACTTTTGTTTTACCTCACAACTTATACTTGGAATACTAATCAAAATTGAACGTGCAATTTTTAAATGTTTTATAGGTGCTATAAAAATAATATTTGAAAATGTGAGAATATAAAAAATAATTAATACAAATTATTTATGTTGAATGAACTTTTGATTTAAATGAAATAAAAATTAGTTTGTGAAAATAGTTTAAATAGTTGAGGAAATCAATTAGAATATTCACTCGTTTACCATTTTGATTTGAACTGAACATCCAACGAATATAATCATTTCTTCATATTCGCTTAATATGCATCGAATATATCAATCGAAACTATTTATTATAGATACACATTATGTTCCCCCATTTACCTTCTCCATATTTTAATATTCACTGAATAAATCAATTGGAATAAAACTCTAAAAATATTCATCTTTTAATCCAATTTTTTTTTAATGATTTTAATTTACTATTCAATCAAATGGAACGAATCTATCAAATATATATTGATAACTACTAAATAATTGACAAAATAATTCATAATAATATTGTTCAAATGATTAAATAAATTAAATACATGTTGAAAAATGAAAAGGTAATAAATCTGTCGCACGTGGTTAAAGAAATTAAATACATATTAAAAAAGAAAAGACGGGTAATAAATATATCAAATGTACATTTATCTTAGTTAAATAGTTGACAAAATAATCAATGATAATATTGTTCAACTATCATAAATTAAATACATATTGAAAAACAAAAAGTATGGTATTTTAAAATAATTAAATGATTATCGAAAAACTAAAAGTAATGCATTATTAAAATAGTTGAATTATAGTAAAAATAGAATCATATGAAAAATGATTCACACTGATATTTAATAGATTATAGATAAGAGAATATTTGTTCTTGCATATATGAAAGCTATAGATATATTTAATAACTACGACAACAAAAAATTTAAATTGCAATAGCAGGTTTCACATCGTTTGGAAGAGAACGTATTTTAAAGATTATAATACAACGTGCATACTGTCTATTCATCTTCAGCCAAAATAATGTCATTTTGAACTCGATAAAAAATGTAGTATTCTCATTTTTATAATGTAGCAAAAACCCTAAAATAGAGTAATATTATTGAAAATCTACTTGCAATAAAAAAAAAATTGAACATCGTCAATAACATTTTGAGGGACATGAGGAAAATTTCAATGAAACATGTCTCCATATTCAGATTTTGCCCTTCCGACTTTACTTAACTGACCGTCCAATATTTGAGCCCTAGATTGTATCATGGACAGTAAATATTGAATAGAATAGTTAAATTCAAAAACTTATTTCGAGCAGAAAGAAAAATGAAAATGTTGCAAATGCCTTGCAGCTTTAAAACATGACAATGAAGCTTGCAATTATATTAAATAAAATTATTATTTAAAAAAAAATAGAGTGAGTTTGGCTCTCCAAATGTTGAGAGTCGAACTCACTCTCTAATTTAAAGAGTTAACATAATAAATTTCTTAAAGTTTAATTTCAAACTTTGATTGTTTAAAATAAAAAGAATCTCATTATTTTAGAGATGGTTTTACATTAGCTATTATAGTTTAGAGACATAGATTATTCTGCTTGAACATAACCACGTAGACCCTATTCAAGTAGCATGGTCCGATAAGGATAATGTGTTTCACTTCGTGGATTTTGAAATGGTCCGTCTCTTTTAGGCTCACTTTGATGGTACTAATGGTCAACTAGGTTGGACCATCTTGTGAAGTTCATGATTATGGCCTAGTTCACGAGTCCAATTTTCTATTGTTCATGGGAGATCAAATTCAGACCCTTCCTTGAGGCATCTTTACATTTCTACTCGTTCCTTCATTGTAGTTCAAGCCCAGCTTTTCTACTTAAGGTGTTGTACTTTTCTTTGTCATTAATAAAAACTCTGCATCATGCTGTTTAATTAAAAAAAGGGATAGCTATACTAATACATCCCTTTTTGAGTTCGGATTTTTACATCTACAACATTTTTATTCCACAAATACTTACTTTTTAACACACACACACACGCACAAACACAACTACAAAAATCCACAAAAACCACCGGGCCACCACCCGTCGTTTCACCATTGGGTGCCACACTGAACCCATCTACCACCACCACCCTCTTCCAAACCCAAAATTACGTTGGCCCAACCTGCCATTGCTTCACCATGGTGCATTGCCAATGCCTTCGCACCCACCAGGGCACCACCATTATTTTCATCACCTTCCCATTTTAGTTCCACATAACAAGTTCTTTTGTCGGTGTCAAATTCAAAAATATAATCTACTTTAAAGATTAGATCCAATTTTGGTTTTATCTTGTATGATTTTTTGGTTAAACTTTTGTTGTTGTGTTGTGAATTTGGTTTCATTTTTATTTTTGTGGAAGGAAAATTTGGGTTCCGCTATTGTTGTGGCGTGAGTTGGGTGAAACCATCTCTTTCTTCCCTTTTTTGGTTGGTGTGGTGGTGAGGGAAGTTGACGGTGGTGGTGGTGTAACAATGAATGTTATAAGTTGTGACGGGGTGGTGGTTGTAGGAGGTGGTCAAGGACGGAGGTAGGGGAACAAAAAAAGCCTAGTCCTGCCCTCCTTCCCATGCCCAAGGGTGGTGGTATTACAATGAATTTTACACATGTTGAGGTCTAAGACGGTAGTATAACATCAAATACTACAAGTGGCGAGATAGCAGTGGTATTGATGTAACAATAAATGTTACAAATTGTGATGGGTGATGTTGAAGTGGAGTATTACAACTTAGTAATGACAATGATAATAGAGACAACGATGAAAAAATGGTAGTAAAATATGCATTACATAATTTCATAAAATGCAGCACACCGTGTTACAAAATTTATTGTAAAATTTATAAAGAAAAATTTAAAAGTTGAAATTAGTAAATTTTTAAAAGGCATTTGTGTTGTTTAAAGAAAAGCATATAAAATTGAAACAATAGCATTCCTCGACAGGAAGAAAACGATCATAAATCAAGTTAATGGGCTATAGTCCTCTACCGCTAGTGGGTGGGCCTAATAACTCATGGACATCTGTACGTATATAAATTAGTAGAAGACTTAAAACCTCCCACCGGGTAATTTAACAATAAGTTCTCTTTGAAGGGGAATAAAATCTATTTTTAGTAGATTTTGATAAAAAAAAACGATGAAATAAATTGTTGAAAAGTTGAATCCAGTGACATTTGTGATAAAAATTAATTGATGATTTTGATTTTAATTAAAATCTAAATTTTAATGGCTCCGATTAAACCGCGTCATTCGGCATAGATAGCTAGACAGATGGGCTGCTCCAAGTCAAGAGAGTGACCTTTGCAAACATTAGTTTTCTCTCTATTTTTCAAAAATCAACCGAAAAATCATTATTTCTTTTGAAGAAAAAAAGAACTCCGACTATATGGCACGACCCACCTATAGACAGTCATGGTAGACCTAGAGAGCAGCTCGTGCAATCATTTTTACTTCTTTTCTATTTTGTCAAATAAAACATTGAAGAAAATAAAATAATAAGTCTTTGTTTGGTTGAGATTAAAATCAGATTTTTAATTTTGTTAGAAGTTAATGAAATTTGTAGTTGAAAAGTTATCGATCCCAAAAAATATGTGATTAAAATTGATGATTGATTTTAATTTAAATTAAAATCTGAATTTTAATTCTTACCAAACGGGCTAAGTGAGGTAGTGGTTGAGATCAATCAACCCAAACAATAAAACAATCCACTAATTATGGAACCAATTTATAGTCAAATTCTGTCGATCTAAAATTCATAAAAATAACATAGAATCAATATAACTAATTGTTCTGGATGAAAACTTATCACTTCTCACAAAAAAAATAAATAAATAAATAAAAAATACTCCCTTCATCTTATTTATATAGACTGATTTTGTTTTTCATACAGATTAAGAAATTTTATTTGATGTTATTGAAAAAGTAATTTTTGCAAAGAATTTTCCTAATTCACCTTTATTAATTATCAACAACTAGTAGTAAATAATATGTTTTGTCCATATTTTCAAGAAGAAGTGAGAAATGTATGTATGTATTTGGATAATTTCAAGAAGATAAATTAAAATTTGTATAATTTCAAGATTAAGTAGAACTAGGCAAATTAAATAATGGTATATTAGTAAATGAACAAAATAAATATTTTCTAAATAAAGAAATAGTATTTTATAAATTAGACAAGAAAATAAGGAAAGTCAACATATATAAACAGGACGAAAGGAGTACTATTTGTTTTTGTATTCTTCACTTTAATCTCTATCTTTTGATGTTTTTTTGTATTAATACAGAGATTCGTTATATAAAATTTTAAACACTACAGAATACTTAAATAGTCTCATATGGGAGAATTTTTGAGCCAACAACCAGACCCCATTGGGATTTTTTTATTTTTTTTTAATATAAACTCTTAAAGCGGGAAAGAAGTAGGAAGTTTCGCATTGTACGACGACCGTGCGATCAAAATACAGCTGTAATGTAATGAAATATCAACTGCCCAACTGCTTTATGCTCGTGTGGCTCAAATCACGTGGGCGGCTGTCATCCGCCCCAGTCTTCCTGTTCATACTACAATCATGAAACATTAGGACCTGTCTCCTCAAATGTGCGTAACATGCAAACCCGTCCGATGTTTTTGTGAAGTACTAGGGTATAAAATTTGATACTAGTCCTAGCAAATGCTTGAGTAGATTCAAAATTACACTGATTATAATTAATCGCTACAAGAATTCAAGAAGAAGATGCGCCAATCGATCGTGAAATCATGCCTAGCTCAATTTAAACTTGAAATCCAATATTTTCGAGAAGCGAAACTAATGAAATTCAAAATAATCTTATTTTGGAAGAATGTATTCTGGAATAGTAGATTGATAGAGAATTTGTGGTTGAAAAAGAAGGAAAAATTATTGATGCGATGGAAAATATTATTTTATTAAAGAATGTGTTGTTGAAAATGAGTGGAAGAATGAAAATGAAAATTTTAATGAGTACCAAATATGGGCTTATGTATTAAGCGAAACTAATATTTTGTTTCATGTTGTATCAAGGCATATAATCGTGTTCAATAAATCTCACTAAAAACTTTTTATGTTAAATTTTAGAGTATTGAGTACTTAAAATTGGAATAATGCGATTTGACTAACATGGCATTAATCCATGGTCGATCCACTAAAAAGTTTGAAGACATTTTTTAAGCTCATTTAAATAACAAGTTAAATATAAAAAAAATAATTTCTAGCTCAATCGAAATTTAGAAATGTTCATTTGTCACATCATAAATATTTTCAAATTCTAAATCAGCATGACACCGCCAAGCACAATTCATTTGCCATTCTAAACAAAAAAATGGAATCATTATCCATAAAATTATTCATGATAAAACTCGTTTTTAAAATTAGGCCCTTATTTGGCCTCGAGAGTTTTGGAAATAATGTAATTTGGAATAGTAGTTTTTGAGAGAATGTATGTGTAAAAATGAAGAAAATATTTTTGATTTATGTGTAATATTATTTTATTGAAAAATATATAATTGAAAAGAAGAGAAAAAATGTATTAAGTTTTAATGGGGTCAACCAAGATTAGGATTATGAAGAAAAACATTGGCGCGGTTGCACACGCTCGTTAGCGGCGAGTGGGGCTGACACTTTTTCTTCCTCCCAGATGACGCTCCAAAGTCAAACCGAATTCGAAATCAAATCACGTGAGACTCGCCCAGGCTGGTACTGGGTCCCATCTGACGTGGAGGCCGTTGTAGTCATAGTCAAATCTGGTTAATTAATGCCATCATTATTTTAGAGTAAATGCCTAATCTATTGCTTTAACACTTGTTTAATCCCCGTTATTTTCAAAATACATTTTTCTCTCTTTTCTTTTGAACATCATATTTTTCAATAAAATAATTTTGCACACGAGCCTAAATTTTTTTCTTATTTTTTTTCGTGTATTCTTCATCAATATACCATCTTTAAATGCATTCTTAGCAAAAATCGAGCCTCAGACAGGCGGTTAATAGCAAGTTAATCTTACGAACTTATAACAAGGTGATATCCAAACTTTTATCGTATTGGATAATTGGTTTTAAAAACTGCCTAAAATTATAGTAAATTGTCAAGCACTTCTCGTATATATAATGTAGATGCTTCATTTTGTCGATGGTTAGTTTGCTTTATTTGAACTTTGCCTTTTTCATTTTCATTTTCACAATACTACAACGTAGTATTAAGTTGAAGTTCGGATGGAGCCTGGAGAGGGCGGCCTTAAAAAAAAAACATTAATGACTGTTTTTTTTTTATTGATTGTTACAAAGTATCTTGGCATTTCTTATATTATTTTATTAATTAATTAGCTATTCACTTAATATGTCGGATGTCTCATTAGTACAATCCTGATATTAAGTAATCCCATCTAAAAATTTAAAAAATAGTAGAAAAGTCGAATAAAGAAAATAAGTGGTTGCTTGTTGTCAAAAAGAGAACACAAGGATCATCGTCCTACTGGACTTTCCAGATATCAATGCTCAACGTGGACTTATACTCATCAATTTGAAATGAGCAATGTTTTAAGGAGGATCATGTGACAATTAACTTCCACGATTTTTGTTATTGAACTATACTTACGAAATTACAATCAAATGTCATAACTAACTTTCTTCGTTGGAGACTAATTTGCTACTTAAGTATTAAATTGAATACTGATGGAGAAATTTGTGCTTCCTTCAACTAACTTTTATGCCGTCAATCATAGCCTTAAGATTTTGAGTAGATTTTGGAGTCTCACAGCTGTAATAAGCTTGCAAATTAATGGCAAATGTACCCCACTTGACGTTTTTAAGAAAGGAAACTCTGATTTGTTTTTGTTTTGTACTGAAATTGCGGTTTAGGTAATAATTTAGTGATAAACAGCTGCTTCTTTTCTGTCATGTTTTAAACACACTTAAGTAAAGAATTAAGAACTATAATGAGGGAAGGCATGGGTAGGGATGGGGTGGTTTAATTGTTTGTATTTTATTTTCCTCTTTACGCTCCCGTTCTTTTTTTCGGATACGATAGAAAAATTTATACATCAAAATTATACATAAAGGATTACATAATATGATGTGGATGAGAAATATTGAATAAAAAAGTTTACTGTGTTTTAAACTGATAAATGATAAAGTGTCATGTGTCATTATGTAATCCATGATATATCACATGATATACATGTAGCAAGATCCAAATAATTAACACTCCAATGAAAGTATCCAAAATTTTCATCCAATGTAAACCAACATGCACAAAATATAAGCTTAAGAATTTAATTGCTAAGGCTTTGATGATGTTTTAATTGTGAAAAAAAAAAAAATCTGATATGTTCACAATAATAGTTAGCTTGACAATTGAAACAATCGATTGAAACTGATGAGTTCTATAGAATTCCTTTTATTTAAAATCCCTTCAATTTAATCTCTTGTTTTGTAGAGATTAAAATTAGATTTTTAGTAGGTTTTGATAAAAATTGATGAAATATATGATTGAAAAATTGTGGATCCTATAAAATATATGGTTAAAATTAATTGTTGATTTTGAATTAAATTTTAATTGAATTTTAGTCCAAACCGAACAGGGGCATACCTTGTTATAGAAACTGTTTATTGAAAATCCCTATAATTTAAATACTTGATAACAAGGGTGGATGGGGGGAGACTGAAATATTTAATCTAACATAAGTTTGCTACTGAATTATATCTCCTATTTATATATTATCCTATTCAATTAAACTTGCATAATTCTAGAGTAAATTATATTTAAAGCTATCTATGAATCCAAATGCCTCCTCACAGTTAAATCTAAATACATAGAATCCAAAACATTAATTTGTAAAAAAATAAATCATATAATTTCCTGCCATTCAAATCTTCACGTTTAAGGAACACCGTACGTTGTTGTACGGTGATAAGACAGAACCTAATATCTTTTCCTATGATTAAGACTTTGAATCCAGACCAGGACACAATTTTTCTTCACAACATAAAATTAAGAATTAATTCAATGTATCTCCTTGAATTAAATTGCCTGGTAAACAATTAGTGCAATTATTGCAGTTTCAGAATTTTGTAATATAATTTACTATGTCGTATTTTCAAAAACGACCAAACACAAACATATCTGTACAAGTATGCAAAATCCTAAATTTGTAAAGTTTTTTGGGTGTACAGCTAGAAACTCTCAATTGCTTCCAAGAACCATGCCACCCTACCTCATTGACAAAAATGCACATACCCAACTGGTCTCTATTACACTAGTGTATGACGAGATGTGAACCCATCTCAATTTTGTCATGACCAGCACGATTTTCACTTTTAGCTAGTCGGATAAGGTCAAAAGGTGCGAGTTCAAGTTTGCGACATGATATGCCATTACAGCCCATACCTTTCATTATATTCTTTTAATATCTTCTACAATTTAAGTATATGAACAAAAAAAAAAAGGTATACAGACTCCTCATACTAGATTAGAACCACCTAACGTCCTCCCAAACTAAATTTATACCTCTAAGTGCACACATAATCTTCAGTGTCCTAAAAAGTATAAAATGTGACGAGACACGGAGGTCAAATTTCAAGCCTAGGTGAGATCTAAGCGTAAAAAAAAAAAAAAGGGGCACGCCTAGACGCTCCTAAACTCGAAAAAAAATAGGTGCAAGGCGGGACATTTTGCGCGTGCTTCACACGTAAACATACCTATTTAGAGCACTGATTATTTATTGTGTTACATACACTTCCCTTCACTCAACCCCTATTTGTCTACAGTCCAAATCAACCCCTATTTGTCTTATTGTCTATAGTCCAAACATGACACACAAATTGTAGAGTCCTTCGCATACAGAAAGAAGCTTCCAAGAATCCACATTCACCACCCCCCCCCTCCCCACCCTAGGTCTTAAAGGTACGAGCTAGAGTTCATGCACCCCATTTGTTGTTTCCCCAGTTCACCTATATATATCTCGCATCACTGAAACCCACTTGCACTGTCTTTAAAAAATCACTCAAAAACACCCTCAAATCTTCTCATTCTCCATATTACTTTTTCTTTTCTTTTCCTTTTTCTTTTTTTTGAAAATGGAAGTATTAAATCGTTCTTCATCAGTTAGTTCGTCTTCTACAGATTCAGATGAATCTGAATCTTTAACTTATGGGAACAAAACTTCAAGGAATTTGCACATTTCAGAAAGAATCAGAGGTCCATGGAGTGCTGAAGAGGACAATATCCTGACCCGACTGGTGGACCAATACGGGGCACGTAATTGGTCCTTGATAAGCAAATACATAAAGGGGCGATCTGGAAAGTCGTGCAGGCTTCGGTGGTGCAACCAGCTCAGCCCAAATGTTGAGCGCCGCCCCTTTACGGAGGCAGAAGATGAGACCATTTTGGCTGCTCACTCGAAGTACGGCAACAAATGGGCTACCATTGCTCGATTGCTGCCTGGTCGAACAGACAATGCTGTGAAAAACCATTGGAATTCAACGTTAAAAAGAAAATATCAGCAAAAACAGGTCCAAGAACAATCTATGGATGGTGTAAAAGATATTGCATCTGGATCTAATAATGGAAAACATAATCAGATTATTAATAATACTGGGTTGTGTCCAATGAGTAGTGAGTTTGATGATTATAATGATCCTATGACAGCATTAACATTGGCACCACCGGGGATTGGTGGCGATGGGATGCCGGAGAGGCGGCTGGAGAGTTCTCAGGCGGGTTTTTGGGATGCCATGAGGAATGTGATAGCTAGGGAGGTGAAGGAGTACGTGACTATGTCGTTTTCTGAAGCCTCCTCACAGTTTCCTTAGTATAGTGATCCTTTGTTGGCTGTTGCGTAGATATACCAGCAGGTTGCGTGGTAGGAAGGAGGAGATGGGTGCTTCTTTTTTTTTTTTTCGATCGATTTCTATATTAAATTTTTATTTAAAGTTGACAACGAATTTGTCTTTTCAGCAAATTTTACGACCCTGAATTATGATTTCTGAACGGAGCAAAATCCGTAAACGTACGAAATCGTTGATAAGTAATAATTACGATGAATTAGATTATCGTCTTACGAGAAATAACTTTGAATTCAAGTGTATTAGTTTTCTATTAAATTCAAATTAAGTAACACAAAAAAGATTATGATTTGTAATTAATCATAGAATTTTATCTAAAAACCGTTTGTATAAATGAATGGATAACTGTATTGAATTTTCGAATTCGCGTATTGTTATTTATTTCAATTATTATGTAATTTAGTTTCGTTCATATATTATTGATAATAGACAAATCTATTATATTTAATTTTTTTCCAAAATAAATTAAATATATTCTAGTAACGACTCGATCATATTTTTAGTCCGAAGTTGAATAAATAAAATGTATTAAATTACACGATTATCTAGATGATTGCATACATGATATTGTTATTATTAACATCTATTATCTGTATGTTAGCCTTGCAACATTTTAAACTTAATTGTGAATTTTTCAGCATGATAACAAACAATTAATTATTTAATTGATTGCCAAGCAATTGAATAATATAACGAGAATGCAAGATTAATAAAAAAAATAAGAATTACTAAACTACTTTCTTGAATTAAATAAATCCAATACAAATAAGGATCAATATAGCTTGCTTTTTTATACATTACAAAAAGAAATAATGAATGGATGTCAATGAATGTAAGATATCTTAATATTCAATTTCAAACTCGAAATCTTTAACTTCGTAATTGACATTCAATTTCTTGTTAGGTGTGAATTTGTCTCTTGTTCTTGATGAATTTTATGATATGAATGTGTATTAAGAAGCCAGAGATAGATGCCTTTGATGTATGATATTGTTCTCTATTTATAAATCCCAAATATAGATCAAAGATCAGGTCAACGATATGTCAAGTAATTGGTATCAAACTGTGCAGCTTCAACGTGGCCCACCTCGAATCGACCCAAAAAATGGCACGAACCGGCTCATAACTCAAGTGGGTCGATTCATGGGCCTATTGATGTAAATTTCAGCCCGGTCGGCCCGACGATTAACCCGTTGACCCAGTTAATATTTAAAAAATATATATTTTTTATATAACCTTAAATAAATGCTATTTAGCTTTAAAATGAGGCTATGATAACCTAACCTTCGGCTATCACATCAAAGGCTTTTTAGCCTTATTGTTAGTCATATAGCTCATAATAGCCTTAAAATAAGGCTTTTAAGATAATTAATATTAAACTAATTTTTTGTAATTAAAATAAGGTTGTCTCATCATCATTTTGCTCCCATTTTATATATTGTGGGTTGGGACTATCCGAACCAGGGATCGACCCAAAAAGCTCTTGTAAGTATAGTTTATATTTTCACTTATTATTTATTTATTGACTTCCTTAAATTAGAGTGATTTTTAAATCTCAAAACATGTCTCAAAAACATGTTCAACTGACGCGGTCCAAACAATGTAAGTCAGTCAATCAGGATTGACTAGGTGCTACAAGTTAACAAATTTTTTGCTGCAATTTTTTAGGGTTTTCAAACCCTAAACGAGGTGCAATATTTATTTATCTTAAACAATATATACAGGAATATGTACTTACCATCTTGAATAGATTTGATTAGTTAAATAATTAAAAGAAGGAAATATTGTTTTAACAAATCAAAACTTTCTTTAATTTAATTATTGACCATATAACAAAAACATTTACCTTATTTGATTGGTTTGATTGGTCAAATAATTAAAATAAAGAATGATTGTTTTAACAAATTAAAAATTTCCTTAATTTAATTATTGATCATATCAAATATATTCTATATTATTTTTACAACGCAAAATTTTCATATTTTAGGTAAGACATGCTCGTGTCTTGGAGGGGTCTTTACATAAGTAAAAAAAAATCATTAAGGGATGAACGAGATGCTTTGAGAAAAATCTGTCTATATCCGGCGAACTTGTCGCAGTAACTTCTGAAGTCTTCTGACCATCTCAAGTGAGTTTTGACCGACTAATGTTCCAGTGAAGTATCTCAAAGCAAAACTCGTATTTTTCAACTGTAATTGAAGAGAACACACTTGTGCGTGAATGATATAATAATACTCAAAGATCAGGCAACTTCTTGTGACTTAAGATTGGTGAATCTTAGTCCAATGGGTGGTTGCGGCCAAATACAATAATGAAGTAGTGATAAAAATGTGAATCACATAAACAAGAACAGTTTCCTGTTGCCTTTCACTGTTTTGATTTGTTCATATGGACTTGATGGGGGCCAATTCAAACTAAAGCCTCTGTGGTAACAGGTATGTTTATGTGGTTATTGATTATTTTTCTAGATACACTTGGGTGGATTTCTTAAGAGAGAAATCTGATATTTTTTTAAAAAAACTCACATTTTTATATCAAAAATTAACTATTGAAAAACACTTTGGGAGACTAAAATTGTAAGAATTAGGAGTGATCGTGGTAAGGAATTTAAAAATGCTAACTTTTCTAGATTATGTGAAGAGTACGTTATTTCTCATGAGTTTTCTACTCCTAAAACCTCTGAGCAAAATGGTGTGGTGGAAAGGGAGAACTAGTATTTGTAAGAGATGGTTAAGGTGATGTTGAACAGTAAGAAATTTTAAATTGAGCACCAAATTGCACCATTTGGCAGTTCCATGGCCTTTGTTGTCGCAAAGGCTTGTTTGGTTGCATGAATTTAGTTACCGTATGCTATCGCATTATTTAAACTTATAGGTCATGGAAGATTTCTAAATTTTGCTTGTTTCTTAGTTTGACTCAAATTCTGCTTCGAAAACATATTTGGACTTATTTTTTAGATAAGATTTCAAATCTAGTAAATAGTTTACATTATTCTATAGTTATTGACACACAATTTTTTAGATGAAAATATATAGAATATCAAGATCAAATAACAAAAAGCTAGGGTTTGTAAGTTTTTTTAGATTCAAGAAGATTTTTGGTGTAATGTCCAATTATTTCCTTCATCAATATTTCAAAACTTGGCAATGAACCTTGTTGGCATCCAACCTCCGAGATTGATAAGTACAGTTTGGTATATGCGATAAGCCCGTGCTAATATGAGTTCAGATATGTGAGGTCAGCTCGATTTATGTTGTTTATTGAGGCTTAAGGAGACGTAAAGATTGAATATTTCTTACACATTATACAAACCATCAATTAACAGGTGACACATGGAAGGCTTTACATCATCGCCCACCAATTACACCAATAATATGCTTTAACTTCCTTCCCTAAGTAACTTATTAATTGTTGGGGACCACATGTAAGGTTAACTCATGATGACCTGACACGCCGAGCTCGTTAACCAATCCAAATGTACCAGTGGTGTACTTTCTCAATCCAGTACTGTAGTTGATAAGATAAGAAAATGAAGGATGCATGTAGATTCCCCCATATGAAATGAATAAGGGAAAGATGAAGAAAGGAGAGACAATACTTTATGTTACAAACATTTTTACATTTCAAATATCTCCTTAAAAAAGAGAAGAGAATAATTGTATTTAACTCTTGTAATCTACGACTTACTATCGATAAAGTTTTTATTTACATCCTAAGTTGACTTGAATTTTGTTCAACTTTTGACGTCAACAATTTGACGCTAGAGAAAAGGCCCTAGTTTGTAAAAGTAACCCTATCTCTCCACAAAATCCACGAAGGAATATCATCATGGATGATTTTTCAACATCTGGAAATCAATCTCACACTCGTCCTGAACAAACTAGAAATCCACAAAGTGCTGGAAGAAGACGAGCTCAAAATAAAGATGTTGATCCTCAAATGACTATAATGAGGGAAGCCATTGAAAAGTTGACAAATGTAGTCCACAAGTTGGAACGAAACCAAATCCACATTCCACCACAGGACACCAAGGTAGAATCTCCATACAGGGAGAGAACCAGACAACCTCCCACAAGAAGGACTCTCCAGTTCTCAGGAGAAGAATCCTCCAAAAGTTCAATTGAAGAGATCAAGAGCTCTCCCTTAATAGCCAAGCCAACTGCTAGGAAAGCTAGCAGCGTATTTGATAGATTGGGCTCTCAACACTCCCTAACACCTTTGAGTGAACACACCGAGCCCCATGTTAAATGACTATTGGAACAACCAGAGCCTGAAATAAGCACCTTAAGAAAACGCATTGCCGATTTAGAAGCTAAAGAAAAAGGAAGCATGGAAGAATATCTCACTAAATGCCACTCTCCCTTTACAGAAGATATCCTTGTTGAACCCTTACTTGAAAAGCTCAAGATGCCACAATTGACCGGGTACGAAGGAGAATGAGAATGAGACCTTCTTAGCCATTTTGACAAGTACACTTCTTGGATGGAACCATAAAGAGCATGAGATACCATCATGTATCGTGCTTTTCCGTTGACCTTGGGAGATAAAGCACAAAGATGGTTTAGAAGGCTACATCAAAGATTCATAAAAAATGGAATAACCTTGCCAAACATTCCTAGCCCAATTCATGGGTTCTAAAGAAAGAACTACGCCTAAGGAGCGGTAAGCATTAAGTAAGGAAAGACTGAATCACTTAAAAGTTATCTTAGTAGATTCAATAAACAGTCAATGGAAGTTGAAAAGATCTCTGACGATGCTGCACTTATGGTAATCCTCTCCGGGCTAAGGCCTAAAACGAGGTTCTGGTGGTAGACGTATACGAGGATGGGCCTCGAACATACCATGAGTTCTTGAATCGAGCTAAGAAACATATAAGTGCCGAGGAAGTCACATCAGACCAGGATGAACCCAAAGTAAACCCACCTCCTTCGCACCAAGCAAAGAAAAAAAAAGTGGATAAAAACTTTGTCATGAAAAGAGAAAAGATAGGAGGAATTGAAGTCATCCTAAGCCTTATCCTAGCAGGTTTCATAACTATCACCCGCTAAATACTACCCTGGAAGAGGTCTTTTTACAAGCGGAAGGAAAAGAAACGTTCCATAGGCCCTCACTTCTAGAAAAAGGAATTAATAGGAAAAAATCAACAACTGTAGAAATTTAAAAGAAGAAGTGGAGTCCTTAATTCGATGAGGTCATCTACGAGAATTTATGGCTAAACCCAAAAGGGCGAACCAAGCTGGCAATCAACAACCCAATCAACAAGAAATGACCCAGCAGGCTCAGCTGGGTCCTCAAGCTCGGGAGCTATTACCCCGAGCTGAGATCAGAAATTTAATAAGTGGCAACCAATGCCTTGAATGGTCCAGAAGAGTAAAGGATAGACAAGCACGTAATGCCCACATTTGGCAAAATTATAGCGTGATGTTACCAGAGTCCGAAACTAACGTAATACTCAGGATGGTTCAGATTTTCGGAAGAAGATTCACGCGGGATTTTACAGGACCAGAGTGATGCGTTGGTAATAACCATAGCTGTCGCAAGGGTACAAGTGCACCAAATTCTAGTTGATAATGTGAGTTCGGTCAATGTACTGTACTTCCAAACTTTGGAACAACTGGGGATCCAGGAATGCTAAATTCAGCTATATTCGAGGAGATTGCATGGATTTTTTCGTTGATTCTATTGAAGCTCGAGGACATATTGTTCTAAGTGTGGAATTAGGTGAACTCCCTTGCCAAAGAAGGATCTTAGCAGATTTTATTGTTGTCGATCTTCCTTCCAACTATAATGTCATACTAGGAAGACCCATACTATATAAGTTACAATCCACCACCTCGATATACCATTGTTGCATGAAGTTCTCTACTCCAAATGGAATTGGTATAGTGCGTGGGAATCAAGTTGGGTAAGGGCTTGCAACATTGATTTACCTAGCCCACAGATCCAAATGTTGAAAGGGCAACAGAATGAACGAACATGTGAGACAAAGTTAAAAAGGCCCATCATTGCGTACCTCACTGAGATCGGCATTACTCAGAAACACTGCAGAAGCGCGATGGATGATCAACTTTCTTTTGAAGAAAATGACGTGGATCCGTGTCTCTACCTTGGAATTATGGTGATCTCGATACCTATAGCAGGAATTATCATTCCAAGGTTCTAGCTGACACGGGAAGCTCTCTTAACATACTTTATGTTAATACACTAGAATGGATGGGCATTCCACTGATTTTTCTACAATCATACCCAAATGTGGTTTTAGGAATCAACGGGGGGTCATCACCAAAGCAAAAGGACTGATCAAGCTCTTTATTGAGGTCGGTGAAGCTTCACGCCGAACTAAACTGAATGCAGAGTTCATAGTGATAAATTCCAATTCCTATTATGACGCTATTATAGGGCATCCTTTGTTATTTAACCTCAAGGCAATTGTATCAATGTACCACTACTCTCTCAAATTTCCAACGCCTTATGGTGTAGGGCGAGTTAAGGAAAACAAAGACATTGCTGAAAAATGTCGGATGAAGATTTGCTCGACAAAGAAGGACACTCATTTCTCCTAGAAGTTCATATGGTATACCTGGCTGAACCTGACCTTAGCTCGTTAGACCCACGTCTAAGGATAAAAATGGGAGAGCCTGTGGAGGAGCTGGATATAGTGGAATTCGGATCGGGTGATCCACCAAAGGAGCTCAGAATATGCTGGGAACTGTAGTCACCCTACCGAAGTCAAATCATTGAGTTCCTCCAACAGAGCATAGATGTCTTCTCTTGGAACCATTCAGATATGAAAGAGATTGATCTAGGGATCATTTGCCACAAACTAAGTACCGATCCAATGGTGCGCCCTAGACAGCAACGACGCTGACCTCTTAATCCAGAAAGGTACTAGGCCTTGAATAAAGAGGTGTAGAAGTTGCTCCATAATGGGTTCATCTGTAAGCGAAACACCTAAAAGGAGTTGCTAACCCAGTTCTTTTGAAGAAGAACAATGGAGATTGGAGAATGTGCATAGATTTTACCGATCTAAGTAAAGCATGTCCTAGGATAGCTTTCCACTACCAATGATAGATCAAATGGCAGATGAAACAGCAGGACATGAGTTGTTTAGCTTCATGGAAGCATACTCAAGGTATAATCAAATTCCCATGTATGGACTAGACCAAGAACATACTGCTTTCATAACTGACCGAGGTTTATATTGCTACAAAATGATGTCTTTTGGCGTAAAAAATGCTGGGGTCACTTACCAGCCTCGGTCAATAATATGTTCACCAAGCACATTGGCAAAACCATGGAGGTATATATTGATGACATGTTAGTAAAGAGTACGAACTATAGGAGCCATCAACAACATCTTGATGAAATGTTTGGAATCTTGAGAAAATATGGGATGAAACTAAACCCACACAAATGTGCCTTTGGTATAAGCTCAGGAAAATTCTTGGGTTACGTAGTGAATCGCAGGGAAATCGAAGCAAATTCGGAAAAGATACGGGCCATCACTGAAATGTATCCCTCAACAAAGCCTAAGGAAGTTCAAAGTTTGACTAGACGAATAGCCACCCTCAGTCGTTTCATGTCAAAATCAAATGACAAGTAAAAACCCTGATTCGATGTCTTACGATGAGGAAAGAAATTTGAATGGACTCACTAATGCTAGCTCACCTTTGATGAATTAAAACAACAACTTACTTGACCGTCGGTGTTATCAAAACCAAAAATAGGGGAAAAGTTGATTTTAAATTTGGCAGTATCTGAGCACACCATTAGTGCTGTTTTGGCTATGGAGGAAGAAGGAATATAGCATCATGTCTTCTATGTAAGTAAAGCTCTTCATGAAACCAAACTCTGTTATTCTCCTTTAGAGAAACTGGCTTATGCTATGGTCATGACAGCAAGGAAGTTGAGGCTCTACTTTTTGGAACACCGAATCGAGATATTAACCAATTACCCGTTAAGGCAGGTTTTACAAAAGCTTGATACTTCAGGCAGGATGGTCAAGTGGGCAGTGGAGCTCAGGCAGTTCAACATAGATACAAGTACCGCATCTCCATAAAGGGTCAGGCACTCGTTGATTTCGTAGAGGAGTTCAGTTCGGATCCAATAGAAGAACTCCCTCCTAGCACTCCATGGGAACTATTCATTGATAGATCCTCTATTGAAGCTCAGTTGGGAGATGGAGTTGTCTTGATCGGTCCAAATCACCAAATGTTTTATAAAGCACTATCGTTTGACTTCAAAGCCTCGAATAATGAGGCTAAGTATGAATCACTCATAGTAGGGATTAGAATGGCAAAAGGCATGAGGGTTAGTTCATCAGGTCAACGAAGCTTACCAAGTTAAGGAAGAAATGATGAATAGCTTCCTTCAAGTTGTTAAACAAGAGTTCAAAAATTTCAAAACTGTACTAGACGAACAAATTCCCCGAACTCAAAATGGCCATGCTGATGCCTTAGCTCGGTTGGTGACAAGTAAAGGGATAGAAGAGTTTGACAGCATCCCTGTGGGAAGGATTTCTCATCCATCCATCGAAAGATTGGAAACAATTTCTATGACAATTGATCCTAAGCCTACATGGATGGATATGATCACTTCCTACCTGAGAACATGGTCGTGTCCAGAAGATCCCGTTGAAGCAAGAAAGCTCCGAATTAGATCGGCAAGATACACCTTGATCGACAATGTTCTCTACAAACGAGGATATTCCGTACCTTTGCTGAGATGTTTGAACGAAGAGGAGACACTTTATGCTTTGTAAGAAATACACAAAGGAGTGTGTGAAAATCATTCCGGTGGGCAATCATTGGTTCATTAAATAATGCGGCAAGGAAACTTTTTGCCCACCATGAGGAAGTAGGCATTGGAATTTGCTAGAAAATGTGATAAATGTCAACGTTTTGCTCCTAACATAAAGCTCCCACCAGAAGAGTTGTACTGTGTAACGGCTCTTTGGCCTTTCTCCAAATAGGGGATATATTTAATTGGTCCCATGCCTATTGAAAAAGGTGGAACAAAGTTTGCAATTGTGGTGGTAGATTATTTCACTAAATGGGTAGAAGCTGAACAATTGCTAAAATTACCGAGCAAAGAACTATCAACTTCGTGTGGAAGTCCACTGTGTGCAAATTTGGGATACCTCATTCCATCGTAACTGATAATGGAAAATAATTTGACAATTTTTGCTTTGCTAATTTTTGTGAGGAACTCGATACACGAAAACATTTCTTCACGCCGAACCACCCTCAAGCTAATGGTCAGGTCGAAGAAATCAATAAGATCATCAAGTATACGCTGAAGGAAAAACTTGATACTCTTAAGTAATGATGGGCTGATGAACTTCCCTGATTGTTATGGTCTTACAACACCACGTCTTGGAATAGCACCGGGAAAACTCCTTTTTCTTTAGCTTTCGGGGTGGAAACTGTGATTCCACTTGAGATAGGGTTTCTCTCTATTTGAACAATGATGTACCATGGAAAGAGAATGAAATGACATTGTGAGAAGAATTGGATCTGGTGGAAGAGAGAATGAATGAGGCTAAAACCAGGAATGCCGTATATAAGCAACACAATGCAAGATACTATAATCGGAAGTTTAGGAAAGGGAGTTCGAGGTCGGTAACCTGGTGTTAAGAAAAAGCTTTCTGGCTACAAGGGAACCTAACTCTGGATCTCTAGGACCTAACCGGAAAAGCCCTTACAAAGTAATCAAAGTACTATTTAAGGGGGCTTATGAGCTGGAAGATATGGAGGGCAAACCTCTGCTGCATCCTTGGAATGCAGAACATCTTAAGAAGTATTATCAGTAGAATAGTGAATGTATCTTGTGTCACGCATATGTTAACTATAATAAAAGGTGTGTTTTGTTAAAAGGGAAAATGTACATACCTATGATTCACCGAACTAAGGTTGCATGTGCTGCAACACTGAGAGGGATTCCTATAAGGAAAAGGAAATCATTTAAGTCATGCTCATGAGCAGGCCGAATTAAGGTCATATGTGCTACAACACTTAGAGGAATTTTCTACAAGGAAATCATTTAAGTCATGCTCATGAACAGGTCGAACTAAGGTTGCATGTGTTGCAACATTTAGAGGAATTTTCTACAAGAAAAAGGAAATCATTTAAGTCATCCTCATGAGCAGGCCGAACTAAGGTTGCATGTGATGCAACACTGCAACACTTAGGGAAATTTCCTACAAGAAAATCTTTTAAATCCTGCTCATGAGCAGCCCGAATATGCCAAACTAAGTTTCATTTTTTATATATAATAAAAATTGTAGAAATAATATTATGCGTAAAGAAAAGACAAATTGATATTCATTCACTGATAAAATAAGATTACAAATAAACTCCAAAAGAAGTTTCAAAGTTCGACAAAAACAAAAAATAATAAAATATAATAATAATGAAAAACTAAGAGACTGGTGGGCATTGTGGAGGTAGGAACTCATGCTCAACATCTTCCTCGGCATGGGAGATCTGCACTCCTGCTGCTTTCGGCAACTGCTCAAACTCTTTTTGTTGTTCCTTATAAGCCTCTACTAGGAAGGAAGTATCAAAATCCGGCCTCTTCTTGTTGATATGCTTTATTATTTTTCCTAAGGCCACAACATAAGCATCTTGAGCCAATGCATCAAAATCAAGAGAGGCTCTCCATTCTTTTACTGCTCTAGAAGCCTTAATCTTTGCCTCAGTCGCCCTGTTATTGGCCTCATCGGCTCTTTTTTCTGCCTCATCAGCTCGAATATTTTCCTCATCAGCCCTTCTCTTTTCATTTTCAGCTCGGGCAGTGGCTTTTCCCATAAATTTGCAGAGTTTTATTATCATCCATCAGTTTGAGCTTCACGGTCAACCGTGCGTTCAGCTCAACCCCCATTTTCTCGAGACGATCCTCGTAATCTTTCTCTTTTTCAGCAAATTTAGCCTTCTCTGCCTCCATTTTCTTGAATGGGCCTAAAGCTTGGATCTTAACCTCCAACATTTTATCAAGCTTGGCCTTCACTCGAGAATAGAAAAATAATTTGAGTTACAAAATTAAAG
This sequence comes from Fraxinus cuspidata, assembly GCA_903798385.1. Taxonomy (NCBI): domain Eukaryota; kingdom Viridiplantae; phylum Streptophyta; class Magnoliopsida; order Lamiales; family Oleaceae; genus Fraxinus; species Fraxinus cuspidata. The sequence continues at coordinate 60,816 of CAIGRP010111526.1, forward strand.
AGGCAGAAACTTTCTAAATATAAGAGTTAAGGTAAAATACCTTATCAGCCACAAACATCATGTACAAAACAGATCTGTGGTTATGGAGATGGGCCGAGATTATAGCGTAGCCAACTGGCATCTCGGCTAAGTATTGCCTCTCCTTCTCATTCCAGCTCCTAGTGAGGAGAGTACCTGATTCCCTTAGAGGGGAAAGAAGGGCTGATGTGGACTCCCTTGAGGGGGAAGGAGCTCAGAGAAAGTTAAGGAGGATTTCAGGTCGGTGACCCACCAAATTATCAATATTTGGCCTCTACAAATATTGGCACTTGTCTTGCGACATTGAAGAGCTAGCTGTAGTACTGAATGTGAGCTACAGGCATTGATGGCGACCTTTGATTGGGGATGAAAATATAGACTCTTCAGGAGGAGGGACCAATGGAGTGGAATGTTTGGATGGCTCCTCGGAGCGACTCCGCTTTAAAGGCTGTTCCGGCTCGACCTCAGTCTCCTCAGATTGGACCACAACCTCGGCAGAGATATCCTTCTTTTCTTTCCCTTGGCAGCTGTAGCTGTTGCTTTCGCTGCCTTATATCCCAACATACTCGGACCTTGGTCTAAAATAAAAATATCGATATACATTAGTACCACGTCAAAAGTAAAGATTAAATAAGAGAGCATGAAATCACTTACGAGAAGGGGTTGGGGCTAAAGTTGTAGGTCGGATTGATGTCGAGGTTAGTGGCAAAGACTGGAATAATCCTGACTAAAACAAGCTTGTGTCAGAAATCACAAACTTGCAGGATCTTTGCTTCTTAGGGAGAGCTCTGATTGTGTCGGCTTGTTTTTGTGTAGCCGAGCTCAAGACAACTTTCATGTAATCTGCATGGATGGATTAAATTAGTTCGGAAGGTAAACTTGATACAAAATTATATACACACACACACATGATGAAACCGCCACTCCCCTAATACATAAAAAGAATTCCTCTTTCCATTTCTTTATCGATGAGGGAGTATCCAATACTAGTGGACCTCCCGTCCTAACCTAACATTGGCATTCCACCAGCTAGAATCCTTCTCGTCATCTTTAAAGGTAAAAAATTGAGTTAAATTGGAAAACACTCAGTTCGGGATAACCTAATTTGTTCCATAATATTAGGGTAGCGATTAAGGTCCTCCAACCGTTATAGAAAAGTTGGGTTAGGGCTATTCCCCATAAAGAAAGAAATTATCGAATTATTTTGGGAAAATGTGGTCTTAAACCAGCATTAAGAATTGCTGAATTCAATGCTACACATTCGGATGGAAAAGTACTAGCTCGGTCAGAGGCAGTTGGGATAACTAGCTCTACCGAACTAGGAATACTATACTTAGCCCTTAAACTGGCAAGCATATCTCCAGTAACCACTGACCTATAAGAATCCGCCCCTAATCATGAGTATCTTCCTCATTGCCTTCCTGAGGTCTAACCTCTTCGGTTTTGTCCCATATCCCTAGAAGTATCTAATTGTTTTGGGTAGACTGAGGTAATAAGGATTGGCGTTAAAACCTCATGACAGTCCAAGTTAGAGGAGGAGAGCTAAGCGAAGGAGAAGACGAAGAAGGTATTGTTTCCTTTTGTTAATTATCCCAGGATTGTACCCTTGATTCGTCCGAACTCATATAAAATATCGAGGTAAAGTGCAACACAAAAGAAAATGAAAAGTATTCTTGTTAAGGGAAATACCTGAATATGGATGACCTCGCTCAAAAAGTGAATAAGAACGTGTTGAAATTTTTTTGGAAAGTGAAAGTACAAAGAGGAAAAGCGATAATGAAAAAATGAGGGTGTAAGATTTATTTAAAGAAGGAGAATACTAAATGACACGATCTAGACCAAAGGATGATGAAATGGAGGGAAAAAATGGACGGTTGGATTTCATTATTTAGGACAGCGTCGTTTTGATGAAACTTCCAGAGGAAGAAATTAAGTATGTATGGCAGCTCATTAGCGAGTTACGATATGACACCTGTTTATGTTATTTATTATTGCAATGATTATGTAAAATTGAAAAACATGTCAATTATGCTCAAGGTCAGCTTGTTACCAAGGCGAGCATTGACCTGGGAGGTAACTATTGGCATTCGACCTCCGAGGTCGATAAGTACAGTTTGGTATATGCAATAACCCCATGCTAATATGAGTTCAGAAGACATAATGATTGAAGATTTCTTACACATTATACAAACCATCAATTAACAGGTGATATATGGAAGGCCTTACATCAGCGCCCACCAATTGCACCAATAATATGCTTTAGCTTCCTTCCCAAAATAACTCATTAATTGTTGGAGACCACATGTGAGGTTAACTCATGATGACCCGGCATGCCGAGAACATTAACCAATCCAAATGTACCAGCGGTATACTTTCTTAGCCCGGTACTGTAGTTGATAAGATGGGAAAATGAAGGATGCATGTAGATTCCTCCCTATAAAAAGGAGGGAAAGAGGAAGAAAGGATAGACAACACTTTATGTTACAAACATTTCTACATTTCATATTTCAAATATCTCCTTCAAAAAGAGAAGGGAATAATTGTATTTAACTCTTGTAATCTACGACTTACTATGGATCAAGTTCTTATTTATATCCTAAGTTGAAATGAATTTTGTTCATACAACTTTCAACGTCAACAAACCTTGTTCATTTTTATTGTTTTTCTTTCATTAGTATGAGTTGCTAAATAATTAGTTAGGCAAACCATGTAATTTGTTCCTGAACCTTTAATTCAATCTTCAAAATTCTAATCATTTGATTTATATGTTGATTTTATGTATGAACTTTGAACTAATTGGGCACTAGTTCAATGATATGTTAATTTGTAACAAATTGAGATGTAAGTTAAAATATGTAGAGCATGTAATAAAATCTGTTTATTTAGTTAAAAGTATAGAGATACGTTTTATGGTATTTCGATCGTTACATGGGTTCTTAGGAATTGAACGTATTAAATTAAGATTCATTTGGATTTATATAGAGATATGTATGTAAAGAATCATGATTTGCGTATTAAAGATTATCTATAAATGAGATTGTATGTCCTTTTCATAGTTTAAGAAATCCTAATTTGATTAATTGTGTACATTTATGTAAAATTAGTAAAATTAGATAATTATATCCATCACAAACTACACTTTTTTTTTTCATCAATTAAGAGTTAGAAATAATAAATTAGGAATTGAATAATTGTCTTTATGAAAGTGATCATCTGATGCATATACCCATTATATTACTTGTTACAATATCATACATTTGAGACAGAAAATATGCAATATAGTCGAGATGAGAAAACTAATAGGAAAAGTTGTAAGTACACTTTTTATATTATGTGAACGAGGTTTGAGTGGTTGTTCAATTTATTTTTTCTTTTTTTATATGAATGCTTAATTATAGAATTAAGTACAATGGGGGACACGGTAGTTTGTTCCTTTTTTTTTTTTACTCATTTGGTAGAAGACAACATAAAAGACCTTTGATACTTTAATGAAATTGTAAAGTCTAATTTGTAATTGACAATTTCTTTATTCAAAATCATGTCCTAGTTGAATTTATCAAATTGTAATCAAAGTCAAATTATGAGTTATTGAATACTAATTGTAACAAAAGAGTTGGGATTTGATAGTTTAGGTCTTGAAGGAGTCCAAGACGTCCAAGAAGTTCTCCTATTATCATTGGAATGTAATCAGAAGTCAAAGAAGCGTAGAAGTGTTGCATAAATCATGCCCAAAATTCTCCATTACAAATTGCGATGCATGTTTCATGTAGAAAAAATTGGAATTTTGATAACATTATTCTAGAAGGATTGTATTCATTTGAGTTTTCTTTCCAATACATTTTGAATTACCTCAATCGAATTTCGGAAGAGAAAGTTATAATAAAACTATTGACAACTGCTTAGACGGTGCTCGTTGGCCACCTACTTAGCGCTCGAGGGGGTTCGATTCTAGAAACTCGCAGCTTACTTTAAACACGATTTTTCGCTAATTTTCATCCCAAACACTTTCTCCTATATATGTCATATCCTATGAACATTTCAAAGTGTGTTGAATCAGATTTATTTCATAGAGATTAATTCTTTGATGATCCAAAACATTTATTGATTCTAAGATTCAACCACCATATATTACTTTATCCATAAATTATTCCAAAACATATTTTATTGATCAAACCATATTGTTCGATAGTAAACCACAGATCAAAATATATGGGATCTTTTGATCAAACACCAAACCATCGGAGATAAACGATACCATGGATTGAGAGCTGGTGCGGGAACACGCAATCCAGAAGGGTTAAGGTGATATATCAGCAGTTGGGATCTCAGTAGGATCAAGGTGACTATAGGAAAATAATGTCAGGAGGGTCTAAGAGTTAGACTGGTCTGAATCATACTGTAAGTTATTTTGGTTATAGTGGATTATTAACTAGCAAAGTGTCCAGAGTTTTTGATCCATTGCAAAAGATTTTCTCCATGATCAATTTTGTGTTCTTTACTGTTTTGTATTACAAATTATGGTAATTCAGCATAGGATAAATTGACGTAATTGATTAATAATCTAGAAACAATTAAAAAATGACTTACTACTTTTAATTGCAACTTTTAATTCCGTTGTGCACGTTTTAGGGTCTAAACGTTATATAAAGCGATTAAAAATATCGATTATGTTACTTTTCAGAAAGAATAAAAAATCTCGTCCAATACAAACCCATGAACGCCAATTATACAAGGTTACAAATCTAAATGCTAGGAAAACTTAGTTGGATTTAATTTTTAAAGTTGGTAGTCGCTATAATTTTCATATTGAAAGAGTAACAAACAAATATCATGCATGAAAAGAGGATCGGGAAATCCAAATTTCTCACTGGGCCGAGGTGGAGGCATTGAAATTTCACTTTGGCTTTGATGGTATTTCAATAAAAAAAAAAATCTAATATTTTTATTTAAAACTATTTTTAGTGCCATAGAGTTCAATGTACTAAAATCAAATTTTTCATCACTAGGGAGTGTTGAAAATTTAATAGTGCAAAGAACGAAAAGTGCAATTTATATTAAGTGCTTAGCAATCAAAACAACTACACCTGAATTAGGTAGGCTTTCGATGAACTACGAACACTTCATTGAAAATCCCTTCAATTTAAAAACGTCGATAACAAGGGTGCACAAGGGAGACTCGAGTCTCATTGAGTGAATGATTTTACCTCAAACCACTACGCTACTAGAACAATTTACAAAATCAAATTGAGCAAATATGTAAAATCGATTAAAAATAGAAAACAAGTATATTATTGTAATTAACAACGAACTATTTAAACCATTTAGTTTTTTCAAGTATGCTAATATTTATTAAACAAAATATCTTGCATTATCTCAAGCGGTCAAATAATAACTATGAATTTTCATATACAGAAGAATGAAAGTATGACATAATAGTAAAAATATTTTTCAGCTATGAATCTCCTTAATTTTTAAGAAGTAGAATATATTTTTCAATGTCTTTATCTATAAAGTTATGTATTTAAGCACTGTGATTTAAGGAAAAGCAAGAGCAAACTTTCAATGAATCACAACCAATCATTGAGGTTGAAAGCCCACTACACTTAAGCATGGTAATTCATATCTAATATTAACTGTTATGAACCAACTCGATATCAAAAACATTTTGATATCACTTGTTGAAAAACCGGTCAAATAACTAAAGACGAAAAATATGAATAATATGAAATTTAATGGATCACTCAACAATTAAGAAAATTGTGGAAGATGCGAATTTATTATATCAAGAAACAAACAATTGTCTTATAAGATTTTGATCATCTCAATCTAATCTAAACAATTCTCTCTTGTTTCTAATGTATATTACAATGATCTAATTGTTATAATCTCCCTTGAATATTTTCTTTTTACCCTTCTGAAGTATCTATACCTTGTGGAGTATTTATAGAAGTCAAATCTCGAAATTGTAGAGCCCAAGATGTAGAAGTCCCAAAATCCGGATAAAATGAGAAACCCACGATAAGGTTACACAGCGCCAAGGTGCTACATCGCAGCCCCGGGCGCTCGCTTGAGCACTAGGTCTCGTGTTGACATTCCAAAACATGCATTTTGCAATCCAATAGTCCCTTTTCAACCAAACTACTAATTATTATTGAAATTTGAACTCCACGACTTAGGACTCTACAAATCCAAGTACTTTAGATTTCCTCCAATCAACCAAAACTCAAATCACGTGGAATCCAATCAACTAAAACTTCTAAACCAAGATTAAACAAGCTTCCTTCATACAACAAATTTCTAAATTACATAAAAAATTTTGTCACAAAACCTAACAAACTCCACCTTGACACAAATTCCATAACAATGAATTAAATCTCCACTCTTCAAGTCATTCTCCAACTCTTCTACCATGTCCCAACCAAACACCTCATGCCCGTGCCGGGCACGCCATGCCCCTTCCGAGCATACTCAGCAACTGTGAACTACATCCAAGCCCTGCATACCAGCAGAGCTACCTTGCGCGTCATCTTTGCTTGAATCATCATGTTCACTTCCAGCTCCGCCGAGTCAATAAACCTGTTTGAACCACCACAAGCAACCCCAAATCCACCTGAGTTGTCAAACCTACTCAAATCACCATGAGCAACATGATCAACAAGATCACAACCAGATCCACTTGAGCTACTAAAAGGTTTCCCAATATTATTGTCCAAATCACTACGAACAATCCGATCACAATCAACTCTACCCGAGTTATCGGTTACTAAACCATAAGCTGCAGCTGTTTCCTCCATGATCGCCAAACCTTCTAACACCTATAATCGGGACTTTCTCCACCCCCTTTACACAACTCGAGCACCCTTGCTAACTTTTAGAACTTCACCTCCACCGGTATATCTGTACCTTTTTGAATCAATAGTACTCAAAGAGATCAAATTTCTTTTTATACCTAGAACATGTCGAACCTAGCCAAGTGTTCTAACCCTCCCATTTAACATCTTGAATTTGACGTTACCAATCACAGCTATTCCACAAGGCTCATTGCTTACCGTAATCACGAAACCCCTTATAACTATTTCATAGAAAGAAAACCAATCCCGATTTGAACACATATGACACGTGCAAGTTGAATCAAGAATCCAATCCTCGTCAGGTCTGGAGTCACCTTCAGTAATCGCCACAACTCTCCATCACCTTTCTCTTCT